>CM026422.1:138947-321630 GCA_014871385.1 Ceratodon purpureus
GCCTATAACTCCTAACCAACACTATTTATGGAAAAAAATTTAAAAGCATCATCCAAAAATAACTAACAACTATCACATAAGCCTTTGAAAATTTAAAAATTGCTTTAAATAGACCAAAGTCAACTACCCTAGCTCAAAGTCAACGAGGCTATATCTCCAAAACTACAATAGTCTATAGAAATGTTTTTACATATTTGGATTCCCTATACCTTAAAATGGGGGGGTAGGTCACCTCAAAATGCCAAAAAAAGTATGCCAAAAAGGCGGGAACACCCTTGTAACCCTAAACCCTAAACCCTAAACCCTAAACCCTAAACCCTAAACCCTAAACCCTAAACCCTAAACCCTAAACCTAAACCCTAAACCCTAAACCCTAAACCCTAAACCCTAAACCCTAAACCCTAAACCCTAAACCCTAAACCCTAAACCCTAAACCCTAAACCCTTAAACCTAAACCTAAACCCTAAACCCTAAACTTTGATCGCTTTGGCCAAGTGACAATGATTCCTATTTTAAGACTTTACCTTTGATTGCCTATAACTCCTAACCAACACTATTTATGGAAAAAAATTTAAAAGCATCATCCAAAAATAACTAACAACTATCACATAAGCCTTTGAAAATTTAAAAATTGCTTTAAATAGACCAAAGTCAACTACCCTAGCTCAAAGTCAACGAGGCTATATCTCCAAAACTACAATAGTCTATAGAAATGTTTTTACATATTTGGATTCCCTATACCTTAAAATGGGGGGGTAGGTCACCTCAAAATGCCAAAAAAAGTATGCCAAAAAGGCGGGAACACCCTTGTAACCCTAAACCCTAAACCCTAAACGCTAAACCCTAAACCCTAAACCCTAAACCCTAAAACCCTAAAACCCTAAAACCTCCTTAAATACAGCCATGACTGTACTTTAACTTGGAATTACGTCAAAAAATACTATAAGACGCTTTTAGACAAGAAAGAAAGACACAATTCATACCTTGGACTGATTTGTAACTTCAAGATGCAAAAACTCATACTAAAAGTGATAAGGCCATGACATATTGAAAATCTAAATCCTCATTAGTTAACGTATTTGACGGCCATAAGTCATGAAGTATATCGCAATTGAACTCCACCACGTCCTAGGGCCTTGCCAATGCTCTCCGTCAACGCAATCCATTTTTCATTCCGACGTAGCATGCATGCGCAATGAGCTGACGAAGTTTGAAAACCGCAAAATTCATCCGCTCATATCTCATGCATCCAACATTGGAATGGAGCGTGCTTTGACTTTTTGGAACTGTACGGTTAGAGTCCACCTCGTGGGGCCCTCCGTTTAGAATCGCCCTTCACCGAGGCAAGGGTTTACGGTTGCCACCCCCATAAAAGGGACCTTGCATTTTCTATTATTAGCCGTATATGTGGGGCCCACGCTATAGACAATTGTGAGGGAATTCCGGTCATATGTAGGGCCTTGTCATCGGAGTTTGCACGCATGAGATATAGATGGATGAAGTTTCAAGAATCTAAAGTTCATCCGTCTATATCTCCTAAATGAAGATAGTCTATGGAAATGTTTTTACATATTCCTATTCCTTGAGCTTAAAATAGAGTGTAGGTGTCCTTAAAACTTTGATCGCTTTGGCCAAGTGACAATGATTCCTATTTTAAGACTTTACCTTTGATTGCCTATAACTCCTAACCAACACTATTTATGGAAAAAAATTTAAAAGCATCATCCAAAAATAACTAACAACTATCACATAAGCCTTTGAAAATTTAAAAATTGCTTTAAATAGACCAAAGTCAACTACCCTAGCTCAAAGTCAACGAGGCTATATCTCCAAAACTACAATAGTCTATAGAAATGTTTTTACATATTTGGATTCCCTATACCTTAAAATGGGGGGGTAGGTCACCTCAAAATGCCAAAAAAAGTATGCCAAAAAGGCGGGAACACCCTTGTAACCCTAAACCCTAAACCCTAAACCCTAAACCTAAACCCTAAAACCTAAAACCTAAACCCTAAACCTAAACCTAAACCTAGGCTCCCCTCTACACACATAAAAAAACCCGATAAATTAGGCCATATTTCGAATTTTCCACCTAAACCAGTGTCCGGGATGGGAAACGGAGTCCTGGCTCGTGAAGAATTCGGTGAGGCAAAAAATATTTCTGGAAAGAGCTCAGAAAATCAGTAATTCTAGCCCCAGAAAAATCCCCGATCGGACCTTTTTCGAGGGAGAACCGATTTTCTGAAGATTGGTGTGACCTGCGGGCTACACCAGTGCGGTGTACCGCACGGAATGCACTGCATTCCGGTCCCCTCTTAACATAGTTTTTTCAAATTTTTTTTTTGGGGTGGCCTACGCAGGCTCCCCTCTACACACATAAAAAAACCCGATAAATTAGGCCATATTTCGAATTTTCCACCTAAACCAGTGTCCGGGATGGGAAACGGAGTCCTGGCTCGTGAAGAATTCGGTGAGGCAAAAAATATTTCTGGAAAGAGCTCAGAAAATCAGTAATTCTAGCCCCAGAAAAATCCCCGATCGGACCTTTTTCGAGGGAGAACCGATTTTCTGAAGATTGGTGTGACCTGCGGGCTACACCAGTGCGGTGTACCGCACGGAATGCACTGCATTCCGGTCCCCTCTTAACATAGAGTTAGGAGATCACCTAAATCCTCTAGGTAGTTTTCAGAAATGTGACCTTCCGGAAATGATTCCCGTTGGGAAAATACTCTTTTTTCAAAATTTTTTTTTGGGGTGGCCTACGCAGGCCCCCCTCTACACACCATAAAATTTTCAAAATTTTCGGAGACAAAAATGACTTTCACATCTCCCGGCCCCAGCCCTTTCCCGCAGCACCGTGACCTTCCGGAAATGATTCCCGCTTGGAAAATAAAGTTTTTTCAAATTTTTTTTTTGGGGTGGCCTACGCAGGCTCCCCTCTACACACATAAAAAAACCCGATAAATTAGGCCATATTTCGAATTTTCCACCTAAACCAGTGTCCGGGATGGGAAACGGAGTCCTGGCTCGTGAAGAATTCGGTGAGGCAAAAAATATTTCTGGAAAGAGCTCAGAAAATCAGTAATTCTAGCCCCAGAAAAATCCCCGATCGGACCTTTTTCGAGGGAGAACCGATTTTCTGAAGATTGGTGTGACCTGCGGGCTACACCAGTGCGGTGTACCGCACGGAATGCACTGCATTCCGGTCCCCTCTTAACATAGAATCTCCCGTTTTCTGAAACCTTTGAAAAAAGTTTGACGCCTCAAAAAAGGTTTTTTTTTAATTTTTTTTTTTGAGGTGGCCTACGCGGGCCCCCCCCTACACACCATAAAATTTTCAAAATTTTCGGAGACAAAAATTATTTTCACATCGCCTTCGGGAAATGATTCCCGCTTGGAACCCCGGTGTACCCTAGGTTTTTTTTTGGGGGGTGGCCTACGCGGGGCCCCCCCTACACACCATAAAAGTTTCAAAAATTTTGGAGACCAACATGATTTCCACATCAGCGCTTTCCCGCAGCACCGTGACCTTCGGGAAATGATTCCCGTTGGGAAAATACTTTTTTTTCAATTTTTTTTTTTGGGGTGGCCTACGCAGGCCCTCCTCTACACACCATAACATAGAATTCAGCATCGGGAGATCCCTCGATACAGATGTCTTACATTTTGAACCCAAAATGATGGAGTGAGCAAAAGTTGGTCAATTTTGACGAATGAGTAGTCTATTCTATGCGTTTTTTCAAGAGGAATCCAATGATGTAAAAATTGTTGCGAGATTCCTTGATATGCAAAAGTTATGGGTGAAAAACTAGTGCTGGAGGTCATTTGGGCAGCAGACTTTGGAGGACGATATCTTTGTGAGTTTAGCTTCAATTGGAGAGTATGAGTAGTCTAAAATGACCGCCTTTTCATAAGGAATCCAACGGTATAAGGTACGTCTTACTGCGATCTTACAATCAAAAGTTATGAGCAAAAATGTGATTCTGTGTTTAAGGGACCAGACCTTTCACTGTTTTTGTTTTTTCTTCTTTCTTTTTTTTTTGTTTTTTTGTTTTATTTGTAATTTTTCTTCTTTAAAAGAACTTTGGTGGTAGACACCCTAAACCCTAAACCCTAAACCTAAACCCTACACCGGTGTGGCCCCGGGTGTGGGTGTGGGGTGTGGGGTGTGGGTGTGGGTGTGGGTGTGGGGTGTGGGGTGTGGGTGTGGGTGTGGGTGTGGAGTGTGGGGTGTGGGTGTGGGTGTGGGGTGTGGGTGTGGGCGGACACACTTGCACTGGTGTGACCCGGGTGTAGGTCCATGGTGTGGCCCGCGGTGTAGGAGGGGTGTGACGGAGGAGAGTGTGGCTTGGAGGACGGTGTTGTTGTTGTTTCCAAAGCGTCGGTGTGATGTGCCTTGCACCGAAGATTATACACTCTAAAGCCAAAAATCTCCAATGAGCAAACCCCGCACCATAGGTGGCATCAAAGACTCCAAATGAACTCGACCCTAAATCTCATAAACTCCCTACAAACCCTAAACCCTAAAACCCTAGACCCCCATCAACCCTAGACCCCACTAAACCCTAGACCCTACAACCCCGTGTCCTCATCCACTGTGTCCTTGACGGCCACGGGCTTTCCACACAAAGCCCCCTCCCCCCCCCCACACACACCCCCCACACACACCCCCCAAGGCCCGTAGGGGAGCCAAGGCACGCACGGGACCACAGAGGAGGAGCGTCTCCCCCCCCGAGGCCCATGCGGCCCAAGCCCCCCAAGCCCCACCCCCCAAGGCCCGTAGGGGAGCCAAGGCACGCACGGGACCACAGAGGAGGAGCGTCTCCCCCCCCGAGGCCCATGCGGCCCAAGCCCCCCAAGCCCCACCCCCCAAGGCCAAGACCAAGGCCAAGGCCAAGACCAAGCCAAGGCCAAGGCCAAGGCCAAGGCAAAGACCAAGCCCAAGCCAAGACCAAGGCCAAGGCCAAGACCAAGCCAAGGCCAAGGCCAAGGCCAAGGCAAAGACCAAGCCCAAGCCAAGGCCAAGGCCAAGACCAAGCCCAAGCCAAGGCCAAGCCCAAGCCAAGGCCAAGCCCAAGCCCAAGCCCAAGCCCAAGCCCAAGCCCAAGCCCAAGCCCAAGCCCAAGCCCAAGACCAAACCCAAGCCCAAGCCCATGCCCATAGAGTTAGGAGATCACCTAAATCCTCTAGGTAGTTTTCAGAAATGTGACCTTCCGGAAATGATTCCCGTTGGGAAAATACTCTTTTTTCAAAATTTTTTTTTGGGGTGGCCTACGCAGGCCCCCCTCTACACACCATAAAATTTTCAAAATTTTCGGAGACAAAAATGACTTTCACATCTCCCGGCCCCAGCCCTTTCCCGCAGCACCGTGACCTTCCGGAAATGATTCCCGCTTGGAAAATAAAGTTTTTTCAAATTTTTTTTTTGGGGTGGCCTACGCAGGCTCCCCTCTACACACATAAAAAAACCCGATAAATTAGGCCATATTTCGAATTTTCCACCTAAACCAGTGTCCGGGATGGGAAACGGAGTCCTGGCTCGTGAAGAATTCGGTGAGGCAAAAAATATTTCTGGAAAGAGCTCAGAAAATCAGTAATTCTAGCCCCAGAAAAATCCCCGATCGGACCTTTTTCGAGGGAGAACCGATTTTCTGAAGATTGGTGTGACCTGCGGGCTACACCAGTGCGGTGTACCGCACGGAATGCACTGCATTCCGGTCCCCTCTTAACATAGCTTAAAATAGAGTGTAGGTGTCCTTAAAACTTTGATTGCTTTGGTCAATTGACAATGATTCCTATTTAAAGACTTTACCTTAGATTGTCTATAACTCCTAACCAACTCTATTTATGGAAAAAACTTTTAAGAGCACCATCCAAAAATAACCAACAACTATGACATAAGCCTTTGAAAATTTAAAAATTGCTTTAAATAGACCAAAGTCAACTACCCTAGCTCAAAGTCAACGAGGCTATATCTCCAAAACTACAACAGTCTTGGGAAATGTTTTTGCATATTTGGATTCCCTACACCTTAAAATGAGGGTGTAGGTCTCCTCAAAATGCCAAAAAAAGTATGCCAAAAAGGCGGGGACACCCTTGTAACCCTAAACCCTAAACCCTAAAACCCTAAACCCTAAATCCTAAACCTCATCAAAAAGTCATAATCCTAAGACCACCCCTGTACATCTGTTAAACAAAGCACATCTAGACGAATCCAACATCACCATTGGATTCCCCATGCCCAAATTAGTGGGGGTAGGTATCTTCAAACTTCCAAAATAATCAATATTCAAGTGAAAATCAACAACATTTACCGAAGGTTTAATATCTCCCAAATGGTGATAGTGTTAAGCGAAATTATTTCACCATTGGATTCACAACCTTTGAAAATGGGGGGGTACATGTCCTTGAAATTTCGAAATTCCAAATCCACAAGCATTTAGAAACCCTAAAGACCACTTGCAACCCCACTTTAACTTCTTAACCCTAACCCTAATGAAAATTTTGACTACACCATTGGATTCACAATGCCCTAATATGGGGGGGTACGTATGTTCAAAATTCCAAAATACCTCACCAATCAAAAAGTCAACTCAAATTTTGCAAGGTCGAAGATGCTATATCTCCCAAATGGTGATAGTGTTAAGCGAAATTATTGGACCATTGGATTCACAACCCTTGTAAATAGGGGGGTAGGTCACCTCAAAACCTCACTCTAAGTATGCCATATAATCGAGGACACACATGTAACCCCAAAACTCTAAACCCTAAACCCTAAAACCCTAAACACCCTTGTAACCCTAAACCCTAAACCCTAAACCTAAAACCTAGGACTCATTTGTAACTTCAAGATGCAAAAACTCATACTAAAAGTGATAAGGCTATGACATATTGAAAATCTAAATCCTCATCAGTTAACATTTTTTGACGGCCATAAGTCATGAAATATATCGCAATTAAACTCCACCACTTCCTAAGGCCTTGCCAACGCCCTCCGTCAACGCAATCCATTCTTCATTCCGACGTGGCATGCGTGCGCAATGAGCTGACCAAGTTTGTAAACCGCAAACTTCATCCGCTCATATCTCATGCATCTGGCATTGGAATGGAGCGTGCTTTAACTTTTTGGAACTGTACGGCTGAAGTCCACCCTGTGGGGCCCTCCATTTAGAATCGCCCTTCACCGAGGCAAGGGATCATAGTTGCCATCCCCATATAAGGAACCTTGCCATTTCTATTATTAGCCGTATAGGTGGAGCCCACGCTATAGATAATTGTTAGGGAACTCCGGTCATATGTAAGGCTTTGTCATCGAAGTTTGCATGCATGAGATATAGATGGATGAAGTTTCAACAATCCAAAGTTCATCCGTCTATATCTCCTAAATGAAGATAGTCTTGGGAAATGTTTTTACATATTCCAATTCCTTGAGCTTAAAATAGAGTGTAGGTGTCCTTAAAACTTTGATTGCTTTGGTCAATTGACAATGATTCCTATTTAAAGACTTTACCTTAGATTGTCTATAACTCCTAACCAACTCTATTTATGGAAAAAACTTTTAAGAGCACCATCCAAAAATAACCAACAACTATGACATAAGCCTTTGAAAATTTAAAAATTGCTTTAAATAGACCAAAGTCAACTACCCTAGCTCAAAGTCAACGAGGCTATATCTCCAAAACTACAACAGTCTTGGGAAATGTTTTTGCATATTTGGATTCCCTACACCTTAAAATGAGGGTGTAGGTCTCCTCAAAATGCCAAAAAAAGTATGCCAAAAAGGCGGGGACACCCTTGTAACCCTAAACCCTAAACCCTAAACCCTAAACCGTAAACCCTAAACCCTAAAACCCTAAACCCTAAATCCTAAACCTCATCAAAAAGTCATAATCCTAAGACCACCCCTGTACATCTGTTAAACAAAGCACATCTAGACGAATCCAACATCACCATTGGATTCCCCATGCCCAAATTAGTGGGGGTAGGTATCTTCAAACTTCCAAAATAATCAATATTCAAGTGAAAATCAACAACATTTACCGAAGGTTTAATATCTCCCAAATGGTGATAGTGTTAAGCGAAATTATTTCACCATTGGATTCACAACCTTTGAAAATGGGGGGGTACATGTCCTTGAAATTTCGAAATTCCAAATCCACAAGCATTTGGAAACCCTAAAGACCACTTGCAACCCCACTTTAACTTCTTAACCCTAACCCTAATGAAAATTTTGACTACACCATTGGATTCACAATGCCCTAATATGGGGGGGTACGTATGTTCAAAATTCCAAAATACCTCACCAATCAAAAAGTCAACTCAAATTTTGCAAGGTCGAAGATGCTATATCTCCCAAATGGTGATAGTGTTAAGCGAAATTATTGGACCATTGGATTCACAACCCTTGTAAATAGGGGGGTAGGTCACCTCAAAACCTCACTCTAAGTATGCCATATAATCGAGGACACACATGTAACCCCAAAACTCTAAACCCTAAACCCTAAAACCCTAAACACCCTTGTAACCCTAAACCCTAAACCCTAAACCTAAAACCTAGGACTCATTTGTAACTTCAAGATGCAAAAACTCATACTAAAAGTGATAAGGCTATGACATATTGAAAATCTAAATCCTCATCAGTTAACATTTTTTGACGGCCATAAGTCATGAAATATATCGCAATTAAACTCCACCACTTCCTAAGGCCTTGCCAACGCCCTCCGTCAACGCAATCCATTCTTCATTCCGACGTGGCATGCGTGCGCAATGAGCTGACCAAGTTTGTAAACCGCAAACTTCATCCGCTCATATCTCATGCATCTGGCATTGGAATGGAGCGTGCTTTAACTTTTTGGAACTGTACGGCTGAAGTCCACCCTGTGGGGCCCTCCATTTAGAATCGCCCTTCACCGAGGCAAGGGATCATAGTTGCCATCCCCATATAAGGAACCTTGCCATTTCTATTATTAGCCGTATAGGTGGAGCCCACGCTATAGATAATTGTTAGGGAACTCCGGTCATATGTAAGGCTTTGTCATCGAAGTTTGCATGCATGAGATATAGATGGATGAAGTTTCAACAATCCAAAGTTCATCCGTCTATATCTCCTAAATGAAGATAGTCTTGGGAAATGTTTTTACATATTCCAATTCCTTGAGCTTAAAATAGAGTGTAGGTGTCCTTAAAACTTTGATTGCTTTGGTCAATTGACAATGATTCCTATTTAAAGACTTTACCTTAGATTGTCTATAACTCCTAACCAACTCTATTTATGGAAAAAACTTTTAAGAGCACCATCCAAAAATAACCAACAACTATGACATAAGCCTTTGAAAATTTAAAAATTGCTTTAAATAGACCAAAGTCAACTACCCTAGCTCAAAGTCAACGAGGCTATATCTCCAAAACTACAACAGTCTTGGGAAATGTTTTTGCATATTTGGATTCCCTACACCTTAAAATGAGGGTGTAGGTCTCCTCAAAATGCCAAAAAAAGTATGCCAAAAAGGCGGGGACACCCTTGTAACCTAAACCCTAAACCCTAAAACCCTAAAGTCATAATCCTAAGACCACCCCTGTACATCTGTTAAACAAAGCACATCTAGACGAATCCAACATCACCATTGGATTCCCCATGCCCAAATTAGTGGGGGTAGGTATCTTCAAACTTCCAAAATAATCAATATTCAAGTGAAAATCAACAACATTTACCGAAGGTTTAATATCTCCCAAATGGTGATAGTGTTAAGCGAAATTATTTCACCATTGGATTCACAACCTTTGAAAATGGGGGGGTACATGTCCTTGAAATTTCGAAATTCCAAATCCACAAGCATTTAGAAACCCTAAAGACCACTTGCAACCCCACTTTAACTTCTTAACCCTAACCCTAATGAAAATTTTGACTACACCATTGGATTCACAATGCCCTAATATGGGGGGGTACGTATGTTCAAAATTCCAAAATACCTCACCAATCAAAAAGTCAACTCAAATTTTGCAAGGTCGAAGATGCTATATCTCCCAAATGGTGATAGTGTTAAGCGAAATTATTGGACCATTGGATTCACAACCCTTGTAAATAGGGGGGTAGGTCACCTCAAAACCTCACTCTAAGTATGCCATATAATCGAGGACACACATGTAACCCCAAAACTCTAAACCCTAAACCCTAAAACCCTAAACACCCTTGTAACCCTAAACCCTAAACCCTAAACCTAAAACCTAGGACTCATTTGTAACTTCAAGATGCAAAAACTCATACTAAAAGTGATAAGGCTATGACATATTGAAAATCTAAATCCTCATCAGTTAACATTTTTTGACGGCCATAAGTCATGAAATATATCGCAATTAAACTCCACCACTTCCTAAGGCCTTGCCAACGCCCTCCGTCAACGCAATCCATTCTTCATTCCGACGTGGCATGCGTGCGCAATGAGCTGACCAAGTTTGTAAACCGCAAACTTCATCCGCTCATATCTCATGCATCTGGCATTGGAATGGAGCGTGCTTTAACTTTTTGGAACTGTACGGCTGAAGTCCACCCTGTGGGGCCCTCCATTTAGAATCGCCCTTCACCGAGGCAAGGGATCATAGTTGCCATCCCCATATAAGGAACCTTGCCATTTCTATTATTAGCCGTATAGGTGGAGCCCACGCTATAGATAATTGTTAGGGAACTCCGGTCATATGTAAGGCTTTGTCATCGAAGTTTGCATGCATGAGATATAGATGGATGAAGTTTCAACAATCCAAAGTTCATCCGTCTATATCTCCTAAATGAAGATAGTCTTGGGAAATGTTTTTACATATTCCAATTCCTTGAGCTTAAAATAGAGTGTAGGTGTCCTTAAAACTTTGATTGCTTTGGTCAATTGACAATGATTCCTATTTAAAGACTTTACCTTAGATTGTCTATAACTCCTAACCAACTCTATTTATGGAAAAAACTTTTAAGAGCACCATCCAAAAATAACCAACAACTATGACATAAGCCTTTGAAAATTTAAAAATTGCTTTAAATAGACCAAAGTCAACTACCCTAGCTCAAAGTCAACGAGGCTATATCTCCAAAACTACAACAGTCTTGGGAAATGTTTTTGCATATTTGGATTCCCTACACCTTAAAATGAGGGTGTAGGTCTCCTCAAAATGCCAAAAAAAGTATGCCAAAAAGGCGGGGACACCCTTGTAACCCTAAACCCTAAACCCTAAACCCTAAACCGTAAACCCTAAACCCTAAAACCCTAAACCCTAAATCCTAAACCTCATCAAAAAGTCATAATCCTAAGACCACCCCTGTACATCTGTTAAACAAAGCACATCTAGACGAATCCAACATCACCATTGGATTCCCCATGCCCAAATTAGTGGGGGTAGGTATCTTCAAACTTCCAAAATAATCAATATTCAAGTGAAAATCAACAACATTTACCGAAGGTTTAATATCTCCCAAATGGTGATAGTGTTAAGCGAAATTATTTCACCATTGGATTCACAACCTTTGAAAATGGGGGGGTACATGTCCTTGAAATTTCGAAATTCCAAATCCACAAGCATTTGGAAACCCTAAAGACCACTTGCAACCCCACTTTAACTTCTTAACCCTAACCCTAATGAAAATTTTGACTACACCATTGGATTCACAATGCCCTAATATGGGGGGGTACGTATGTTCAAAATTCCAAAATACCTCACCAATCAAAAAGTCAACTCAAATTTTGCAAGGTCGAAGATGCTATATCTCCCAAATGGTGATAGTGTTAAGCGAAATTATTGGACCATTGGATTCACAACCCTTGTAAATAGGGGGGTAGGTCACCTCAAAACCTCACTCTAAGTATGCCATATAATCGAGGACACACATGTAACCCCAAAACTCTAAACCCTAAACCCTAAAACCCTAAACACCCTTGTAACCCTAAACCCTAAACCCTAAACCTAAAACCTAGGACTCATTTGTAACTTCAAGATGCAAAAACTCATACTAAAAGTGATAAGGCTATGACATATTGAAAATCTAAATCCTCATCAGTTAACATTTTTTGACGGCCATAAGTCATGAAATATATCGCAATTAAACTCCACCACTTCCTAAGGCCTTGCCAACGCCCTCCGTCAACGCAATCCATTCTTCATTCCGACGTGGCATGCGTGCGCAATGAGCTGACCAAGTTTGTAAACCGCAAACTTCATCCGCTCATATCTCATGCATCTGGCATTGGAATGGAGCGTGCTTTAACTTTTTGGAACTGTACGGCTGAAGTCCACCCTGTGGGGCCCTCCATTTAGAATCGCCCTTCACCGAGGCAAGGGATCATAGTTGCCATCCCCATATAAGGAACCTTGCCATTTCTATTATTAGCCGTATAGGTGGAGCCCACGCTATAGATAATTGTTAGGGAACTCCGGTCATATGTAAGGCTTTGTCATCGAAGTTTGCATGCATGAGATATAGATGGATGAAGTTTCAACAATCCAAAGTTCATCCGTCTATATCTCCTAAATGAAGATAGTCTTGGGAAATGTTTTTACATATTCCAATTCCTTGAGCTTAAAATAGAGTGTAGGTGTCCTTAAAACTTTGATTGCTTTGGTCAATTGACAATGATTCCTATTTAAAGACTTTACCTTAGATTGTCTATAACTCCTAACCAACTCTATTTATGGAAAAAACTTTTAAGAGCACCATCCAAAAATAACCAACAACTATGACATAAGCCTTTGAAAATTTAAAAATTGCTTTAAATAGACCAAAGTCAACTACCCTAGCTCAAAGTCAACGAGGCTATATCTCCAAAACTACAACAGTCTTGGGAAATGTTTTTGCATATTTGGATTCCCTACACCTTAAAATGAGGGTGTAGGTCTCCTCAAAATGCCAAAAAAAGTATGCCAAAAAGGCGGGGACACCCTTGTAACCCTAAACCCTAAACCCTAAAACCCTAAACCCTAAATCCTAAACCTCATCAAAAAGTCATAATCCTAAGACCACCCCTGTACATCTGTTAAACAAAGCACATCTAGACGAATCCAACATCACCATTGGATTCCCCATGCCCAAATTAGTGGGGGTAGGTATCTTCAAACTTCCAAAATAATCAATATTCAAGTGAAAATCAACAACATTTACCGAAGGTTTAATATCTCCCAAATGGTGATAGTGTTAAGCGAAATTATTTCACCATTGGATTCACAACCTTTGAAAATGGGGGGGTACATGTCCTTGAAATTTCGAAATTCCAAATCCACAAGCATTTGGAAACCCTAAAGACCACTTGCAACCCCACTTTAACTTCTTAACCCTAACCCTAATGAAAATTTTGACTACACCATTGGATTCACAATGCCCTAATATGGGGGGGTACGTATGTTCAAAATTCCAAAATACCTCACCAATCAAAAAGTCAACTCAAATTTTGCAAGGTCGAAGATGCTATATCTCCCAAATGGTGATAGTGTTAAGCGAAATTATTGGACCATTGGATTCACAACCCTTGTAAATAGGGGGGTAGGTCACCTCAAAACCTCACTCTAAGTATGCCATATAATCGAGGACACACATGTAACCCTAAACCCTAAACATTATGGCAAAAGAATTAACTAAATAAAAATATCCATCTTAGAAAGTATTTTAAAAAAAATAAAATTAAAGGATTAGATAGAGCACGAGACAATAATTGGAAAATATTTAATTGAAATTACATAGAATATAATGGTATTTCAAAACATAAGAAATAACCCTGAGATATACAAACTACAGTGGACATAATTTTGAATAACCAATAAAGCAAGTAATTAGGAAAAAAGCATTTTCATGAAAAAAAGGATTTGTCTTGCCATATAAAATTAAAGCCAAATACATACAAACTTGTCATATTAATGTAAGAGAAATCCATGTCGAGTTCTCCTTTAATTTTATTATTTAACGAAATAATGTCTTCAAATAAAAGTATATTATTTTTTATTAGCTTCTCATTACCTTTTAAGTTGTACCCCCCATTGTATACCTCTCTCTTCTACATGTCCATGGGCCATAATTTCATTTCCAAAACAAATGTATTCTTCTTTCTAGACATTGAGATTATGTTTACAAACCATAGTAGAGCACCAACAATTGAAGGACATAAATATCTCCTTCTAAAGTATACCCCAACATCAAGGGGGATCCCACAATCCCGATTACAAGATCTTTAGGACATTTTCCATGATTTCAGGGATATGTCTGAAATTTCTAATTCGGTAATGATTTTGTTTTGAGAGTATCTAGAAATGGAATTATATTTGTCAAGGTTGGACGAGGGGAGGAGGGGAGGGGAGGAGGGGAGGCGAGGCCGTCTCTAAAGGAAACCCAAGAGAAGCGGGAAGGCCTTGCGAGACCCCGCCTCCACGTGGACGAAGGGCCGTTTCCGCGGCCGTCGCCGCGGACGGCAGGCCGTCTCCACGGCCGTCCGCGGGGTCGGCCCCCCCGTCTCCGCCGACGGCCGACCCCCCAACTCCCCGAAATCTTCAAATTCCCGTAACTTCTTCAAAACTTGTCCAAATTGGACTTATGCGATGTGTTTTGGCATATACAGGAAACGTAGATGCCAAAAAACACCTCATAAGCCCGATTTGGATACATTTTGAAGATGTTATGAACATTTTAAGATTTGGGGTTTTTTTATTTTTTTATTTTGGGGCCGTCTCCTCGGACGGCACTCCGCGGCCGTCCGCGCGGACGGCTGCCCAATCCAACGGCCCTCGACAAGCGCCGGAATTGGGCGGCCACGATGCGGCTGTCGTGGCCCGATCGGGGCCGTCGGATCGGAGCGGCCGCGGGATCGGACGACCGACGACGGCCGCCCTTATCCGACAGTCGCGATGGCCCAAAACGGCTGCATCGTGGCCGTCGGATCGAAGGGCGGCCGTCCCCGCGATCCGCCGGCGGAGATGTGGCCGCGTGGCGCGATCGGCCGATTGGAGGGTCGGATTTTTTTTTACCTACCCGCAGTCGAATTTTTTTTATCGCAACGTTATTCTGGAGCGTCGGTGACGCCACGTCCGGGACGGGGGACAACCGGACGTTCGAAGCCGGGTTGGACGTCTATTTTGAAAACCCTGGTTTGGTCTTTGGGCAGATTTTGGCAGATTTTGGTAGATTTTGGGCAGTTTTGGGCAGTTATGGGCGAAATTTTCTGTATTCACAGAGGCTTTGAAAATTTCAGCAGCTGCCCAACGAGCAGTGCTTGACACTTAAACCTTCACAACTTTTGATCCCGATGTCAGAATTGAAAAATAAAAATACCCACACGAAGATCTCCAAATGGCCCACCTTCAATTAAATTTTCAAATAATCCTGATGTAAATTGCGTTAATAGGTATATGCCCAAATTCTAAAAAAGCGCAAATGTGGATGATTGTCCTTTAGGGGTTAATTTTAGCAATGAAAAAGAGTCAAGGGTCAAAATTTTCTAACTTATTACAAGGTCAAGTTAGATATAAGATCTTGGTAAAAACAAGCTAATTCTAACTTACATGTATATGATAAAATTTTGCCACATTCTAATAAAGCCTATAAAATGGCAATTTTGAGGTTGAGAAAGTAATGGGCATTCAGAGATTAAGTTACATTTCTTTACTTTAGCTTAAATGTAAAAAAATCATTTTGTTAGTCAAAGTTGGGTTTAAATTGTATGCATTTAGAATTTTTTTAATACACTACACAGTATTGATGTTTTTTACTTTAAAAAGAGACCAAAATTCATGACATTACAATCTTAAGGTATGGAGCTTGAAAGAATGAGATCAACCAATATTTGGTGGTTTAGGCATTTAAAGGTTAAATGTTTTTTACCAAATGAATTGTCATTGTATTGTTTGTAACATCTACTTTTCTACGTGCATAGAAAATATGTTTTAAACACCATTATCCCTCTAAAAGCATGTTCATTTAGAGAAATAGATACACCATTTTGTCATAATTCAAAATATATGTTTTATATGGATTGAAAACAATAAGTAAATCTTCACTTTGAATATTTTTTCATGAAAAACCTCTTTTACATTGGCGACCATGCTTAACTTCAAACAATGTAGCCCTAGCTACACACCAAGAGCTTTATACTATTATGTTTTTTATTCTAAATGTAAAAATTCAATAGTATATATATATGTATATATGTGTGTATCCATTCAAAAAAATAAATATCTTGTTATTTATAAAACATCAAATGAGGCATGTATTTTATTAACAAGTTGGAATTTAAATCAACTAAAAATTTAAAACAAATTACATCACAAAAATATATCCATTAAATTTTTGAGATTCTTAATATGTTAAGCTTTGTGTAGTGTGTATTATGATTTCTTTCATCTTTAAAAAATTCAATAATTTTGAAAGTGTGTGTATTATAAAAAATGAATTTATTATAAAAAGTAATCAACAACTTTATTGGCCATTGTTTGAATGCTTACAAGTTTTCAAATAAATTTCTAAAGGTATTTGTATATAAATCAATTCGTTGTGAGCATATTGATCATTAAAATTTCAAGTTGTTGAAAAACCAATGTATTTCAAATTTATTTATATTAGTAACATAATATTTTAGAACAAAAATGTTTCTATTCAACATTACATTACTTATTAAAATGATAAACTTGTCAAAACTATTATTGCAGTGAAAAAGATGTTCATGATGTTACATGATAAAGGCCATGCAATCAAAATAAATATTTAGACATTGATTTAAAAAGAATGACAATGTTGGATCTACTAGAGCTTTTGTAAAATGTAATTTTTTTTACATTCTACGTCGAAGACCTTTTTTCTAAATAATTGATGTTGAATTAAACTTATATCTATTGCTATACTTGTAAAAAATACAAGTAGAGTCCTACCTAAGTACATTAATAACAGGAACAACCACATTCTTCCTCAAAATCAATATAGTGTCAAGAATTAAGATCATTTTAAAAAAAAATTAATACAACTGAAAGTTTCTATTTTCAAAGAAGCCACCTACCAACAATGTGTCATGTACTGATAAAAAAGTGATGTTTTAGAGTATTATCTTGAGTGAAGATTGATACCATATACTTTCAAATGTAAGAAAACCTATACAATAAAAGTATATTCTACAATAATTTTACTTTTGAAAGTTCTAATAGTAACAAATTTATAATAAAATTGTGAAAAATTTGATATTCTTTGTGAAAAAATTCTGCAACATAGAAAACTAATTTTCCAAAGAAAAAATCCTTGAATTAGCTTAGGTTGCTGCAGTTAGTGGTAATAGATGCTTCTACCTTACATGTAGAAACCTTGCTACCATGGACAACACAACATGATTCCAGCCCACGGCACACACTCCATAGCCGGCCAAACTTATTGCCAAGTCTACCAAGTCTACAAGCCTACACAGTCAAAATTCTACCTGAATAAACAAAAAATAATCAATATAAATGCCAATATTTAGTAACTTTCTAATAACAAGTCCAATATTAGGCACAAAAGCTCTCTTCTCCCTCCATAACCATAAACTGTCACCACACCCTAAACCACACAATATACAAACTTTTTATACTATTAGAGACGTAAGCTGGAGCCACCCATAACCGATCACTTAAGGATTTTAGCGTATGAGAATAAAGTATATAATTTGTTTAGGATTTTCCATGTGTGCAAACATAAGGTGCTTGTTGAATGCAAAAAGTCCCATAATTGTATTCCCATTATTTTAATAGTTATAATTATTTGAAGTAAAAAGTTGCTCGGAACCCCCAACCAATGTCTAGAGTACTGCATAACCGCTCACTGGCGGTGCATATAATTGAGGACAAAGAAAGTCAAAATTTCTTTAACACAAATTGTAAGAACCACTAAGAGTGAACCACCTAAGTCTATTTAAAAGTATCCACAAAAAGTAGACATGATTGAAAATGCGTCCAGCCCATGACTATTTCTATATACCCTACATGCTGTCAATGGGTTCCTGGTTGGTAATGGGTGGCTTGACCTTACATCTCATCTATAAAACCCAACATATCAAACAGACACTAGCCTGTATAAAACCCAACATATCAAACAGACACTAGCCTGGAACGAGCGTCGCCTTCGGTATTGGTCGAACTCGTCACATCATTCGCCTCTTACACTAACCCCCTAAACCGCCAAAACACCTAAACCCGTGAAATCTACACCCATTGTAAACCTCACCCTCCAAAATCTACATTATAATACAGATTGAGAACAGTTTTCCTCGCACTCTCCCTCTGAAAGAAACTCTCCCGCAAACAGCAAACCCCAGACACAATCAGAGTATCTAAAACCGTCATAGTCTACATCGGAGGCACATCCCTTTCTCAAATACTCTCCACTCTTCTAGATGATGGGAAGAGTATCGCCTTTGAGGGTTGCAAGCCTAGACTTGGCAAACGTTGGTCGTCTCGCAAGCTAGCCTAGGGAGCAAGGAAACGCCATCGTACACTCGAACTCGCACTTTGAGCAGCTCCGGAGTTCGTCGATTGACGCACTCAACTGAGCTCAGCTCGACGTGTCGCGGAGCTCAAGGTACGGACAGTGTGAGCTTAAAGATGTGAATAATCTTCTTGCCGTTTGTGGGAGTGTATTGATGTGG
Source organism: Ceratodon purpureus (assembly GCA_014871385.1). NCBI lineage: Eukaryota > Viridiplantae > Streptophyta > Bryopsida > Pseudoditrichales > Ditrichaceae > Ceratodon > Ceratodon purpureus. Next base: position 157,568 of record CM026422.1, read on the forward strand.
TAGGGAATGGGAGTGTATTGATGTGGTAGGGAATGGGAGTGTATTGATGTGGTAGGGAATGGGAGTGTATTGATGTGGTGGCGATGGTGGTGATGGCAGCGGGAGGGGATGGAGGTGATCGGGGAGTAGCGATGGAGTACAGGCCATCGGGGGGGATGATGGCGGCTCCGGGGGCGGAGGCCATGAACGGGGGGAGCAGGCCAGGGCGGAGGAGTGGCGAGGTTAGGTTTACGCCGAATTCGTTTCAGTACAATGGCCGGGTCGCGGCGGCGATGGTGCCATGTGCGATCTTTCTGCTGGGAATTGGGGGGAAGCCGGTGATGGCGACGCTGACGGTAGGGTTGATGGTGGCGTACATTTTGGACTCGCTGAGCTTGAAGATGGGGGCGATGTTCGCGGTCTGGGGTTCGCTCTTCGCCACGGGGCTGGCAATGATCTTCACGGGATCCACGTTCACGGCGTCGTCGTCGTCGTTCGTGTTGTATGTGATGTGCCTGTTCGTGGCGTTCGAGTTCATGTTTCTGGTGGGCGTGTGGGCCACCGTGCAATTCCGGTGGATGCAGCTGGAGAATCCGCAGGTGGTGTTGGCGCTGGAGCGGCTGTTGTTCGCTTGTATGCCGTTTTCGGCTGCCACAATACAGACGTGGGGAGTGGTGACGGCTGTGGGGATGACGAACGCGCCGTATTATTTGATGGTGTTCCTTTTTGAGCTTTATTGGCTGTTCGCATTGCCTTTGCCGTCGTCGTTTCGGGTAAAGAGTGAGAGGTCGTATGGAGGGCAATTTTCAGAGGAGGCGTTGATTCAGGGCTCTCTGGAGGGCTCCTTTCATACGCTGGCGCTAATGTTCCTCCCTTTGCTGTTTCACATTGGCTCTCACCACGCCCGCTTGTTTTCGTCGGCGAATGCTGTTTGTGATCTTCTGCTGTTGTTCTTCGTGCCATTGCTCTTTCAGCTGTATGCTTCTACTAGAGGAGCTCTTCACTGGCTGTACAAGGATCAGCACCTGCTGCAGCAAGTGAGGGTTATGAATGGCGCCATAGCGTTGCTGGTTGTTATACTCTGCCTGGAAGTTAGGGTTGTGTTCTACTCGTTTGGGCAGTATATCCAAATTCCAGCACCTTGGAATTACCTACTTGTGACAATCGCAGCTGTGGGAGGTGCAGCGGGGTTGGGGGCTTATTTAGTTGGCCTCATTGGAGACGCTGTGAGCTCTCTTCTACTGACTTCCGTTATGGTGGCGGCTGCATTTTCGGCATCAGTCGCTGTCGGCTTGCCATGGATGGTACGTGACCCTCTGATTGTATTATGTATGTTCTGTATTTATTGAAGGGGCTCTCAATCTTCAGCACAGCATGCATGGCATGCCCAATTTAGCTCATTGATGTATGAGCACTTCTATTCAGGCGTATCTTTCGTCTGCGGATTGTAGTTGCTAGAAAATTCTTCGAGATGGTTGTCGACGGAAAGGTCATGGCACTTGATAAAATCACCCCTGAAGTGAAAGTGGTGAATGGAGAATAATTGTTGGTTAGAAGATTAAGGTCAATGATGACGGTAATATTGTATAAGATGCTGATGTGCACAAGCAGATGTAATATTTATGTAGATGAAAAAATATGTTTTCTGATATACCTGTGGAATTTGTTCTGTGTAGTTCTTGCCTGCTCCAGTTGTTGCAGCATACTTCATTGCCCAGTTCTTTTTGAACAAGGACATCGTTTCCTATGCAATCTTCGTCGTTGCTGCGATTGTGCCCTTGGTCTGGTTTGTAGTACACAATTTCTGGTATTTGAACATCTGGCTGGGAGGGGCTCCGCTACAAACAGTGTGCAAGTATATCATTGGAGGTGCGGTGGTGGCCATGGGTGTCCCAGGGCTTGCCCTTCTTCCTTCTAAGGCAAAACATGCTGCAGAGGTTGGGCTCGTGAGTCATGCTCTGATAGTGTGTCATTTGGAGAATCGTCTTTACAATTTTACGAGTATCTACTTTTTTTCTATGGAGGATGATGTGGTGTATCCAAGTTACATGGTCGTCTTTACCACAGTGCTGGGGTTGGTGCTGGTGCATCGCTTGGCAGCAGATAAGAGGATCAGCTCCGTGTCCAACTGGCTGATGATATGCCTCTATTTGTCCAAGCTCTCAATGCTGTTCCTGAGTTCACCTCATGTCGTCTGGGCGGCTGCGTTGCTGCTTCTTGCAGTTACACCGCCACTCTTACTTTACAAGTACTTTCTCACAACATTCTCTCCAGTTGGTGTCTGCATTTGTAATCTGCAATTACATACTTCTGCGATTATTCTGTTGGACATTTTTATGATTTTGGAGAGCATCTATGTTTTGAAGTCCAACACCCTCAAGCGTAAGATATGTCTTCGGTGTAAGGAATAATTAACTTTACGCTTGACCCTGTTTTAAGTTCTGGTCAGGCGCTGCTTGCTTGACCGAAATTCTCACTTCGACATCACAGGCTTGAAAATCTTACTAGCTCAATCATGCTCAGCTTTCGGTTCGGATGTTTGACATTACTGTATGCGTAATGTTTGCAGGGGTGGAGTGAAAGGGGGCTTCAGGATGAAGCCATGGCAAGGAATGGTTAACGCAGCGGTTGTAGGCATATCAGTATGGCTTTGTCGCTTTACTATTTTTGAAGCTTTACAGTGGTGGACAGGGGTGGTTCCATCAGATGGTTTGATTTTGGGCAGCTTGATTCTGTCAGCAGGTGTTGCAAGTGCTCCGATCGTCACACAACATTTCTCTCATATACAGGTATACATTGTCTTCACAAACCTATACACGAGTTTGTAAGTCCTAGTACACAGAATCCCAACCTTCTAATGATACCATGCTTGTGGTTGGCTTCACTTGGAAAGATGGGTTCAGTTGACTTTCAGGAAATTTGTAAGGTCCTCTTTTGATAGACTACTCAGATGTAGACCATGTATGCCACTGTGGATCAGTGTGTTCAGATGGAAGGAAATGCACGGTGTTAATCCTACTTGCAGCTCTGCAATGGAGTGGGATTCATCACTAGATGCGGAGAGAGGTGCAGAGTTCGTTGAGTCGTCTGAGCTATTTAAACTGAGCTCAAGACGAATTTAGAACTGCAATATAAGTGTCGTCTATAATGCACTGATCATTATATGTTCCTGAAAGGTCTGGGCTTGGACTTGCTACAATCATCTGCCTGATACTCGTTATATTGTGCGGTTGTGTGGGTGTCTCATTTGTGATATTTGAACTGGGGTTTGTGAGCGCGTTGAAAAATTCTAAAAACTAGAACAATTCTATGTATCTGACACGATTATCCTTCTTGATGCAGAGTGCCAAGAGGGCGTTGGTGCTAGTTATTTCAGTGGGATTCTTGTTCATATTCATGCAGCCTCCGGTACCTGAGGCTTGGACGTTCTGGTGGGACAAAGCTCACATGCCAGAAAGGTCTGCCGACAGTATTGCGATTTACGGCGCTGCAGCAGATATACCCACATGGCCGACGTGGCTTCTCATCATTACCATTGTAACATCACTGGCAGCGCTGACTTCTGCAATCCCAATACAAGACGTGGTGGAACTTCGTCTCTTGTATGCAGTGGGAATGGGGATCAGCACGGGTGTTTATTTATGTGCACAGTACTTCCTACAGGCTGCAGTCTTGCATGTTTTGCTTGTAGCTGCTATGGCATGTGCCTCAGTGTTCCTGGTCTTCACACACCTACCATCAGCAACAAGCCCCCGACTCCTACCCTGGGTATTTGGAATCTTGGTTGGGCTTTGTCCTATCATCTACTTAGCTGAGGGGCAGCTGAGATTCCAAACTGGAGACCGGGCAGGCAGTGAGGATAACTACATCACGTTGTTCGCTCTTGAGGGTTCAAGAGTGTCCTTGTTGGGCCTTTACGCTGCGATCTTTATGGCTATTGCTTTCGAAATCAAGCTGAAGCTGGCATCACTTGTCTCAGAAAAAGTTTCTGAGAAAATCGTAGGGGGTCCTGGACCCAAGTACCGACTGGCTCAGCAGCGCAAGCCTTCGTCAACGAGCGCCTTCAGTGTTAAGAAGCTTGCTGCAGAGGGCGCTTGGATGGCAACTATTGGCAATGTGTCAACTTTGCTATGTTTCAGCATTTGCCTGATTCTGAACCTTCATCTTACTGGAGGCTCAGATCGTTCTATTGTCATCCTTGCACCAATCCTGTTGCTATTGAATCAAGATGCTAACTTGTTGACGGGCTTTGGAGACCGGCAGCGGTACTTCCCATTGACTGCAGCGGTGTCAGGGTATCTTATTTTTTCGGCAGGGTATCGTTTGTGGATCGAGGTATGGCATGGCTACCACAGTTCTGACTGGGGGCTCCAGACAGGTGGGCCAGGGCTCTTCTACCTTGTGAAGAACATAGTCCTTTTGGGTCTTGCCACGCCAAACCACTTTTTGTTCAATAGGTTCATGTGGAATTATCTCAAACAATCGGACATGTTGTTGCTCTTGACAACTCCGATGAATCTCCCAGCAGCCATTATAACAGACATCGTTAGTATCAGATTCTTAGCTTGCTTAGGAATGGTTTATGCCCTTGTCCAATATATTATCTCCCGGAACATTCGAATGGCTGGAATGAGATTAATTTGAGATGATTCTTTTTCAATTTTGTGCTCGTATGAGATGTTGCCTATCGTTCATAATATGCAATCTGTCCAGCAGTAAGTCTCGTAGAGTGATAAAATCTAACAGACACTCGTTTAATAAAAGATTTTGTTAGCACTTGTTTTGCGTTTCGAATGATTTGGGACCTGAAGATTTGGTGGATCATGGTAACAATATTTCATGGAACCTCAATTCTGTTCCGCCAGACGGTCAGGTTTTTACCACAATGCGAAAATGGAAAGTTCCGTTTATATGTTCTTTCGTGATTCGTGACTAGTGGTGTCTACTGTATGATACAACTCAACACGGTGTGCTCCTAGCATTACTTCGATTTGATGTGCATATCCACGTAAATGTTTCTGCAAGTAGGGTTTAGAGTTTTAAAAAATCCAGTTCTACCCTTCATATCCTGCCATTCTAGTTCTGACTTGCCACATTCCTGCACTGTGGTACTTCTTTTCCTCCTAACTGGTTGTGTCGTATTAAGGCCAAGACCAAGAACAGATGGCATAATCTGAGTCCCAAGACTATAAATTGAGGGTAGAAGTTAATCTCCACATAAAGTGAGGAAAGTCTTAAGGGCTGTTGCAAACCTGGCCTTATGTAGTGCTGTCAGTAAAGGATAAGACCTGTGGGAAAGGAATAAGGCCCTTGCATTCACAAGGCAGGTTTTTTTGGAAGTGATTAAACCGGTGTTTTGGAATGGTTTATAAATATTACTTTTTAGGTGTTTTTACATACATCATTAATAATCATGATGTTTTGCCATGTTGGCAATAATACGTAAAGTTTAGGGGTAGTTGTCACACTGACGAGGGCGATGCTACATGATTGTTGGAAGTTGGCTGTCTATGTCCCTCTAAAGTTGTCTCCCTCAACTCCTGTTTTGTCACCTTTAGTAGCTCTCGTCGTCTTAGTCAATCACATCAGTTTTTGTGGGCTCTCCTATTTGGAGGCTTGTAGCGCTCACGGTCTTGTTCTTCAATGCTTCTCGTAGCACTAGTCATTGTAAGGTCTGAGGATTGTGCATGCACTTGTGAATTGTGTGTAGTTTTGGCCACTTCTGTTTTGTGTGTAGGAGTTCAAGTCAAATATTGATGATTGTGTTTGCGATGGGGCTGAAGATGGTGTTTGTTGTTGTTGGAATCGCAACTTCGTGTTTTTGCTATTTGAAGAAGGTTCTGCAATTTTCAAGCGTAGTTAATTTTCCATTCCACTTTTCGCTACATTTTCGGTTTCTACACTTCAGAGACCGTCAGATGCCATTGGTTAACCCTTATTTGCCACAGCGGACCAATATGGTCCTCGAGGGAGCGTTTCGCAGCTTTTGATCTCAACGGTGGCATTTTTTGAGATTTTATCCGATGTAGTTGATTGTTTTTGCGTTGGGTACATAACCAAGTTACCTCGACATTCATCGTTTCGGATTTTCAAAATTATTTCATTATCTATGCAGAAATATGACAAAAAGCCAATGAGGTTGCATTTTTCTCCAAAACAAGGATGTCAATTAAGGGTTAAGGTTGTGCAATATTCAAGTTAATGCATCAAACTTCTTTGTCTACTGTCAGCGGTTTTCTTAGGTTTTTTATTTTTTATTTTTTGGATTCTCTTTGTTTGTCACATGTGCTTATTGGTTTGATTTAAGTCCCGCATGCCCTACTCTACATTGTAGAGTCTTTTGTTTTTTTAAGGTTCATTTTGATTTTCTTTTCATCTGCTACTGTGACAATGTTTGCCACTGTGAGGACTTGTATGTGATCAATCTGAATTTTTCTAAATATGTTATGTATTTTTTTCAGTACATTTATCAAAACTTGTGGAATAGACCTGATCATGCAACCACCATATCTGTTTGCTTTTATAACATGGATCGTGTTGTAGCTTCTCAACGAATTGCACCAGAACAACTACATGGTTGTCGTTGGTGAATTAGAGGAGGATATTCAAGATCTATTTGAGGTGGTAAGCAGCACTTTGATGGGGCCAATACATGATGCACAAAGTCATTTCAACTCAAGTTCGAATAATTTTTGGTTGTACACCATGTTCTATGCACTTGACGAGGATTTAGGGTTCTAGATAAGGCCGAGGTCTACAAAATGGTTTAGCAAATTCTTGCTTGAGCGATATGATGACAAGCAGTGGGTGCAGTTGTTCTGTATGTCCAAGAAGTCTATATTTGCGCTTTCTATGCTGTTGAAGGCTCAAGTGTATTCACATGATACTAAATATAAGGTAGCTATATTAGTCTCAGTTCGTGTTGCTTGTACGTTGTTCAAATTAACGTATTGGGCAAGCCTGATTATATGCAGCAAGATGTTTGATGTGGGGAAGAGTATATTCCCCTTGATATGCGTGACGTGGTCCATGACGTGGAACACCCCGGTTCACCACACCTTCCCTCCCAAGTCAGATTTTTTCATGCTTGCTGGTTGATTTTCCATTTCACTTTGTCTTCTGTGTCCAGATTGCCGGCCTTTGGTCTGTATCGTCTTGTCGATTTTGCATGACAGTTGCCTTTCCCTGATGGTGTTTTGCTTAGTGTTGTTAGAGTTGCTTACCTTTGCTGGACACACCTTCTGCCTTTGGTAGATGCTCCTTGCCTTTCCTTGTGGACATGCTTTCGTTGAGTCAACATGGTTTGCCTTCTGATCAGTGCTTCGAAGTTCATGTTGTTTCTGCGGTTATCGTGAACTTTCTTTTGTTTGTTGTTTACTGTATCAGCATTTTTCTATGCTTCCAGTCGTCTTTCTTGTATTTTAAGTTACAACTTTGTCTTGGAGATGGGGAGGATGGTGAACCAGTATCTAAGAGCTTTCAAGTTTCATCACGGGGAGATTGGGAAATTGACTATGTCACCTCCTTTCTCTAACAATACCGTGGTAGTCGCCTAGGACTCAGATGCTTTGCTCTTCAAATTTGTACTATGTCGCCTTAGATTTCCCATGAAAAACACTTAGGTGCCACCTGCTGGCTCAAGAAAAAGGTTACTGTAGAGCCAGAAATGATGTATGATCTTTGTGATTTTTTATAAATAAAAAAAAAAATTCCCTTTAATAAAATCAGTGGAAGCCAGTGATTCGCTCCACTCATTTCGCATGTGGCCAGCAGAGCTCTAAAATAAAAATCACAGAAAAAACGCTGGTTACCATACATTGTAAGACGAGTGCTGCTAATCGAGTGGTATGAAGCCCTCATAACTTGAACCTAAAAGAAAAGAACAAGTAATAAAGGGTGACCTTTTGAAATCCGAAGTTGCTCAGAGGCTTCCTTACTCATAACTTAGGTGTTTCAGAAGGTCTGAAGAAAGACGAAGCTTCACCTCAAGTTACAGAAACAGCAGAATCAAGCAAAAACAATGGACATTTGTCCTAGAGGGCAACCTCTGCTTCTCCGGTACGATAACGGAAGCAACGTGGCTGTTGTCATTTGCACAGAGCCACACCTCTGAGCATGAGGAGCCCTTTTCATACAATTACTGTGCTTGTTTGCTCTAAAATCTTGGAAGATAAGAATAGTCCCATTCGTTCGACGATTGACTCCATAGCTTCGCAGACAGGCTTCAGTATTTCGTCTTCTATTCGACTCCATAGGTACAGCCTCACTACTATGAATAAAATCACGACGAACGCCTGCACACAACACCCAGACGGCAATCTGCATCTTTATGAACTTGCCCATGTTCACCCGGGATTCAGTTGTTCAAACAGATAACAAAAGTTAAGTATTAGCAATAGAGAACATTTACTTGTAATTAACACTTCTACTAACTAATCACCATCAAAAGCAGCATTACAAACTACACAAAATTATCCAATGTGGCAATGTCAATTGCTGAAAATGAATTGGAAATTGCTATAAACCTACTTCTAAAGCCAACTTGGTTCGCTAATTCACGAATTCTATAGTTTGCTAGTTGAGAATATTTGTAAGCTAAAATAATGTCTCCAGGGAGCAGTGCTGCAGTTTGATACTCTCAGCTAGCCTGTGCATTACCAGAAGAGGCGGCGGGAACGCCATGACCAGTAGCGTGAGGAGCAGCGGCTTCAGCTGCAGTGGGTTGCATATGCTGCCTAAGTTCCGGAAGAGGTTCTGGCATACTGGCTTCATACTTCTCCACGAGCTGGTCAATACGTCGGAACTGCCATGGCCAACGGGTATTGTACAGGAACTGCCTCAAGTCGTATCTGTTGTCTTCAGGAGAATAAGTCTGTAATTCATAGCAATGTGGGATTCAATTATTCTCAGAATTGATCCTCCGATGAAATTCAAGGAACAGTTCTCTGAAGCTATATCGAGATATTAAACAAATATCATGTCAACGTGGAGCACTGCAGCCAGTTCTTGATTCTTGTGAGCAAGGAGCACTATACTAACAATTCAAGCAATTTAGTCGAAAATTTAGGGTTTCTGAAACAAAGAACCTCCGCATGATAAGAGGGTGTCAAAGTCGTCATCTTATGTCGATTCATGGAGTAGTACTTGAAAAAATCCTTAACTTTCTGTGCCACTTCTGCAGGCGTAAGACGTCCATGCCACCTTATGCACAGATTCTGTTAACACAGCACCTCATAACTGTCAGGGAAAAGGGGAGGAAATAAAAAACCAGCCCTATAGCGTAGTGATGAAGATCGGAACAACCCTCCAGCTAACTTAAAACTTCACAATCGAACCAGGCACGTATTTCAATCAAGAACGTAGTTGTTCAGTTTCCGAAGTTGATATTATACCAAAGCACAAATATTGAATGTAATGGTGTGCAGAATGTGAATACCTCAAACATAGAGACGGGGCCACAACGGAATATCTTTCTCAATCGCCCATACATACCGAGCTCATCGTAGGTCATGCCCATGTCAGCCTCATCAGTCTGGGAAAAACTCAATACTAGAGACGTAAATACCATGAGAAAACAAAGAGCTTATCACATGTAGGCTCTGCAAAGAATCATGCCCTCTTCGACAAGAATAGTCAAAATCTCCCCACAAGATGCCATGTATTAACGGGCATCTCCCTACTTCATTTTGAAACTCGTGAAAAGGAGAAGTCGATAACAATTCAATGATTTACCTGTGTGTATTTTTCTGTAATGGGCTCTAATTCTGCTGTTGGCGGCGCCCCTTCAACTTCTGCTAAAGTTTTATATCCAAGATTCAAAGCACCCCAACGTAAAAATGCTCGGAGATCCCCTTTACTAATACCTCCAATAGGGTTTATGTCCGCTGAACTGCAGTCATACTGCAGTTTCCAACAGCACCAAACAGCCGTCACACTTATGGCAGCCCATGTTATGATGTGGCGTACAGGTTACCGACTATCCTCACAATAAAAACAAAGGTGACAATTGTGAACTTAAAATGGAACAGCAGAAAAATTGTCTAGTAGAAAACCTTGGTAAGGTAGCCCCGAAGACCTTCATCAACATTTGCGCTTCCAAGTACAAGCAAAAATCCGGGCTTGCTCCGCACCCATGGCAAAAGAGAGGCCAGCATAAATGCGATTACCATGCGAATACGCGCTTGTATATTTTGCAACGCGAGATTCTCTGTCTGTGATCCTCCATGCACCTTTACACGCAGGTCAAACATAAAGGGATTCTTTTAAATCTCATAAATAGAGAAGCAGCAAGACCATAAAATTCTCCTTGGAACTTCCTTGTCAGATCACCGCTCTTGAAAATAAGATAAAGAGGGAGTAAATTCCAATTGTTCACGCTATGAACGGATAAATTCCAACATCCACGATTGACAAAACAGTGTCTACCATAATGTACTACAGTAAACAGTGACTACCATAATGTACTACAGTAAATACCACGTCAGATAGTTTCAGCTTATTGGTAACACACCATGAAGTGAAGAGGATCAATAATTCCAAACTAGTCAATGAGTGACAGGGTGTACTCGAATTACATACAAAGGAAACAGATCCTACTTATGATCTGTCTCCAAAACCAAAAGATAGAAAGGCCATTGAACATCCAAAGATAAGCGTACCTTGTATCTTAGTTTCTTGCCAGGGAACAAGGTATCAAATAGAGTAAGCAAGGATTTCACGACGACGTCAATATTAACATTTAAATGTGAAGCACCAACTTCTTCTGCCAATCTTTTCGCTCGACTTCGAGTTGCTTCTGAGCTGCTTGTCATCAAACACATCAGCCATCTTCAGTGTTCCTCTATACGTACGTAATACAGCCAGAGGAAACTTCAAGCAAAAACCACTTGCACAACTTAGTCAAAAGAAAAATTAGAGAAAACATCCACATCCTAACTCACTGTTATCTAGTTCAGCTCCACAAACCTATTCTCAGTGCCCATATATACTGTATGCAGGAGACGTTGGGCAAACTCCTCAGCCGATTCGGGTACTTCATTGTTTTTATAATTGCCAATGCGAACAGCATCTGCAGTGACTTTCTGATCGCCTTCCTTCACAGCTGCAACAGATTTCAAAATAAGATAGAAAAGACTACATTTGATGGGAAACTAAAGTGAAACTCAATCAAAACAGACGAACGGCGTGTATATGGAGGGTTCAGGAAGTTCGGTACCGACCTTTGACAACAAGCTGACACATAGAACCAACAATAGCAGCTACTGATGAGCTGTCAGCACCCCCTGAAAGTGGCAACAAGTATCCTGTTGCCCCGCTGCGCCGCAAGTAATCCCAAAGCCAGCAAGCTGGACCCAGGGCTATTTCCTCGTACGGGTCATGGTAGCACACCTGCAAAAATTTCAAGTATTCAAAAGCCCAATCAAAGTTTGCTAGATGTTCTAATTGGAAAACAGAACAAAGTCCTTCAGAATACTATTGGTCCTGAGTGGGTGGTAACAAAACCGAAAAGATTAGTGTAAAACCGTATAACACATCGAATTGCAGCTTACCTGTATGGGATTCGAATCGTAATGATCGGCCATATTCATAGGTCGCGAGAGTTTAAACTTCACTGGAATAGAAGGAAATCGAGGCTCTTGACTGGCTTGTTCTCTCAAACTGCTTATTGTACCCCGGTACCCTGAAACCTGCCGATTCCATGAAAGGAATCTCCATCAGCATGTTCATCCCTCCCCAAAGACTAAAATGTAGATGTCAAGAAACACAAGCCGAGAATTTTCGTAAATTTATAACTGATAAATACACGAAACGTAACCTAACAATACATAGTACACGTCCCAAATTATGTTCCCTCAAACACTCTACAGACCCAAGAGTACGCAGAAATGAATGAATAAATAAAACTGAACAGGAATAACATGGTAGGACGTTAACTTACGTTATCCAAATTAACACAGGCCATCACGACCTCAACATCTTTCATAGAAAACTGTGAGCCTTGTGCAACGACATCTCCATTGACCATTATGCAGGCAGATCCATCTGCAAGACGTACTCCAATCAGTCAAATAATTGAAATTTCAGCGGAGGAAGCAAGAAAATGCGCAACAAACTATAATTCATTGATATCGGTCCCCCTAGATAAGATCTATTAATAGAACAGGACAAACAAACCTAAAGCAAGACTCTTAGAACAAAAATTCATAAACAGTAAGAATTACATAAAATATTAGAGTCGTAAAGCACTAAGATATTTGACGATATTCTTTCTGGAAACTGGAACTGCTAAAAATGTATACAATAGGTGAAGGACGCACCATAGTAAAGACGGCCCCCATCACAGCCTTGCTGATTAGCGTACAAGTAAACACCACCGCATTTCCCAGTTGCACTTCGCATTAACTCGATCCTCGTGTTGAGCTTGCGGAGCTGATGATGGCTGCCACTTCCATTAGCAATAATCTCAACTCCGCCCAGTGACAAGCCAATGTGAGGTGCTGAAGGTGTGAATAATTCTTCACAGGTTTCTGACGCCAAACTCCTGCATTAGATGCAAAGCTTCTCAGGGTTTAGGGTTTAAGAAATCCCAAGTATAAACAATATCCAGGCTCACACTGCTTGGAAATCCGAGTCAATCATAAGCAAAATTCAAGAGTAGCGTACTCACGTATCCTCAAAGGAAAGGTACCCATCTCCAAAAGGTACAGTTTCCTGACCAGTGACTTCCGTGATACACTCCGGAAGGCGGAAGGTCTCCAGCTGACGGAGACGTTTCCAGGCAGAAAACCAACGAAGTTCACGATAATTCCCGTCGTTGGCCAAGTAAAGCTTGGGTCGTATGAGCAGAATTTGCCCATCGAGGCAGTAAGCTCTACAGTTGTAGCGCACCCCACATTCTTCAACAGGTAATCCAATGTCGCAGACTATTCCATTAGTGAGATCAGACGCTAAAATTTCGGCCAGACATTCCCATCTGAACAAACCAACCAATCCAAAAATCATTCCAAATCTCCGGAATAGCAAACAAAACGTATAACAATGTCGAATTCATCACCAAACCGCAACAAAATCAAAACCCTAGATATAAACCCTACACGCACCGAACCTTTACCAAGACGAATTACCAAAAAAAAAAACATTCACCTTCGGACAAACATCACCAAACAACACAGATCATCGAAAATTGAACCGAGGGTTTTGAAATTCGTACGAATGCTTCTGCGTATCGCTCTCCAGGAAGTGATCCTCGCAGCCATAGCCGCAGAGCTCGAGCTCAGGCCCGACACGAAAGGTCGCCCCCCCATCACGTGCTTCCCGAATCGACTGCTTGGTCCGCGCCAAGTTACCTTCGAAATCCATCGCCCATTGGTTCAGACTGCACGTCGCCAACTTCACCACCCTCATCTTGCCAGAATCCTCACAAAACTAAAGCCCCCGACACCCTAAACTCCGAACTGGAAACTCAACAACCTTCACACATCAACAGGGTGTCAGCACATCCCCAAGGCATTAAAAACGCCACCGAATCTGCATCTCATCACCAAGGCCCAGGGGTCAGGGGTGCGGTGCACAACTTGGCATCCTCAAGTTGCACTTTCACTTTCACATCCACAGCATCCAGAAAACTCTCATCGCCAGGCCCAGTACAGTACTGTATGTGTGTGTCTATATAGATAGATATAATAATTCTCTGAATTTGGAATATAAGAATCCGTGAAGGTAACTTAACTCGAGGAGCATATGAACACACTTGTTCGCAAATGATTCTGATGCCTGATTCCTGAATGCTGGTATCTGCTTGACGCACAGGAAATGAAGAGTCAGGACTCATCCTGTCTGGTCCTTCACGTAAGTTAACTGTGGATTCTAACTTAGGCTTGGGAGCAATCAACGTTGGGTTTCTCCCTCGGTACCTGTGTCGAGATTCCAGTGATCTGCGATGGATACTGTGATTGCCCTCACAACAGTACAGTACGTGCCATTATCTCTGAGTCGGTAATAACAATAAGGCCTTTAAACTCATGACTTTGTCTAATCAAGTTGGAGAAAGTGGTGCTAGTGGGAAAAATCAAAGTGAATAATTCTAATGTGGAGCATGTGCCTGCAAAAATAATGTTAATGCTTATGTTTAACCCCTAAATTTTTTTTATCATTTTCATCAAAACAATTCTAAAATAACCATTCTTAAAGTAAAGAATACAAAAAGATTTAAACATTTTCTTTGAATCTCCACTTGTATGCCATCATGTTGCTTGCTTAGGATTACTAGAAGACTATGCATACAAAATTTCATCAAACTTATCCACATGGAATAGAAAATTATAGTGTTTGAAATTAAAAACCATGCTTTGTTCTGTTCATTCTAAATAGGATCAATATATTTTGACTTCTCTTTGTGTCAAATTTTAGCCCTACATAACTTGGGATTTTTCACTCTACTATTTATACAATAAAGAATTTTTTTATATTTTATTTTTGTGTCTTGATTAAAAAAGTGTTAATGGATTTTTACCATCCAATAAATAAAGACAATATTTTTGACTTGTAATTATCTTGCTGAAGTAAAACTGGACAACTACTAGAAGGTAGAAACTCGACAATTACATGACCATTTGGATGAAATTAGGTTCAGGGTTTAGGGACAACGACAACTAGAGTTTATAGTGGCGACTAGGATTATAGATGTTTATAAAAGCTTTTAGCCCTCATTTGTGACTCTCTTGTTTTCTTTCACTTATGTTTTGGTATGGTATGAGATAGGAGGAGGACGTTGTCGGAACACGGAAACTCACTTAACATTCGGGTAACACTCAAAACGAGCAAAAACTCCCGTATTGTCCGTGTGGTTCCGAGTATCGTCCAGGGATTCAATAGTGCTTTGTCAAGTAGCTACTTACGCTCATTCCGAGTCTTCTCACTGCTCGGATAGTATTTCCGGAACTAAACACTCTTTCTCTCTTCTCTCCGTTTCTTAGTGTTTTTGCCAAACCAATCCTAACGTATCGGGTCGAATACTACCTCACAAATGACTTAGAATATTCTGGTCAGCATGTCACACAGGCAGCTACTTCCGATCCGTGAGACTACAACGACAAACCAATCCGGATCTGAGAGAACCAAGATCCGGTTATCCCTAGGCGACCCGTACCACTACCCGAACCCCTGCTCACAGACTGCGGAACCTCTTTAGAAGTTCAAGGAGCCCGATCAAGTACCCCTCGATCCGCTTCGACCTTAGCGACGGCTATTCCGCGTGAGGCTTGGGTTGGGGACGGAACAATGAGGCTTCAACTCCTACGACAACCCGCTCAATCTTTCCGCTCAATCTCAGTACCGTTCCGATCCGGGTCCCGTTACAACTTCCGTCACCTTCCTATCCGAGCTACAGTAAAACTCTCAGCATCATCTCGGATCATTCACACTTAGGTGGAAATTGCGTATAGTGTATGCACAACACGAATACTTTATTGATAAGGAATATAGGAAGGAATTATGCAAAACAAGGACTCGGGCTGTATCGCCTGCTCTACTTAAGTAAGTAGGGGCTTTCACAAAAGCGGCGGCGCCGAAAGGTTCTACAAAAACTCTAATTCCTCATCATCTACCTAGAATCCTACTTTACGGTTAATCCGGATCTCACCGGTCCGATACTTACTCCTATAAATCCGGAAAGTGGCAGGCGGTTCCGATGCAGGGAATCTATCTTGTCTTCGTCTTCTTGTTACTCTCCTTCTCCTTCAACCGCATCGTCCTCCGCTTGGATCCTCTTGCCTTCGCAACTCGTTCCGTCTATTGCCTCGCCTTCGCCTCGGCCTTCGCTTCTTTAGCTTTGACATCCAATGACCGGATAACGATCTTGATCTTGGAAGACTTCGGGGATTTGGTCGGGGTACCTCTCGGGGTAGGAGTGCCTGACGTCGGGGTACGGGTATCCGTTTCAATCGTCCCGGATGGGGAACTCGCGTAAGAATCCGAGTCGGACTCGGGAAGTTCGATTGGGCCGGGCTTAGGATCCTTCCTCTTCCGCAATTGTCGCCGGGTTCCAGAGGAATCTGCCGGAGACTTCTGCACAGGTGTTCCGGCAGGGGTAGGGGTGACAGTGGCGGTCCGGGCTGTGGGTGAAGGGGTGAGAGTTCTGTCCTGAACTACTCAGGTACGCCCGGGTGGTGATATGGATCTTCTCCACTGACTCCCAGCTACCTCTCCCTGATGAATCGGAATCACTACGTCCCCGACTGTTGGGGCCACGACTGGCTGCACGGTCCGTGTGACTTCTTCCGTGACCGTCTGTTCCTCGGATTGCCTCATGGTGACTGTGGTTTCCATGATCTCCGTCTAGCCAACGGGGATCGCACAACTCTGCTGAGCGATGCTGGCTCCGGGAGATGCCTCCTTGGCTACCACCTCAGCTATCAGATCTACAATTGTCCGAGGTGGACCGAAAATACTCGGATCCAGGACCATGTGCTGCTCGTACCTAGTCTGAGGCGACTGAATCTGCTCTCGAAGGGTCTTGAACCCTGCTCCACGGGATTCCCCCACCATTGTCCAAGAGGGAGATCCGGGAATTCCCAGATTGACACTTGGGCTTCCGGTTTCCGGAAAGAGGAACTTCTTCATCAACTTCAGAGTCTTGCCCATCGAGTACTCATACTTGGACATGATCGTAATGATCCTTTCCCTATCCTGTATGCTAGCCGGGGTCATCACGTTCTCATCAAACAACCGGGCCTTGTTGACTACATCGCCCGGAACTCCCACCAACTTCCGGATCTCATTCAGGGTCTGCTCTTGCCCGGCGTGGAACCTATGGATCTCCTCGCTCTTCGTGGCCAGCTCGGAGGTAAGTTCCTTGATCTGGAGCTCCAGCTGCTGCCTCTCGGCCCGTAACTTGGGTGCATCCTTCAGAAGCTCGATTTCCCGTAAAACATCCTTTGGCTCACAGCCTCCTAATGATGTACAGACCCTCCAAAACAGCGACTCAATCCGCTCGTACGTGGCATGAGCATGGTGGATCCCCTCTTGAAGTGACCGGAATGGATCAGCCGGAAAACCCCGCTCAGAACTGGATGCCTTCCTCGCCGTGTCATCTCAGGCCGTGGAGGGTTCGCGTGATGGGACGTAGCTCGTTCCGACCGCGACTTAGAGTGGGCTTTCGTTGGGGCAGCTTCCGGGAGTATCTGCACATCCGGTTCCCGCTCTTCCGTGGACGTTGTATCGGTGCCTTCTTCGTGGTGCTCCTCCTCAGCTCCTTCCGGTGCCTCTTTAAAGAAGAGGAGATCCTTCACCACCCCGTAGTTCGTCTCCTCATCATCCATCAGCAGGCCACCGGCATGATAGAGGTGATAGAGGAAAGGGGTAATTGGAGTTGGCTTCTTTCCAACTCCGGCCAGCAACCTCTGCACAGTATCCGATACGAGCTGGGCCCAGTTAATGGGACGCTCACTCGTATAGGCTCCAAAGATAGTGTTTCCGACCGTGACGGTGACTTGATCCGGTTTCAACGGATATAGAATCGGAACGATGAAGGCTAAGACTTGTCTCTCTCTTCGATCCTTACACGCGTCTATCACATATCCATTGTTCTTAAGGATCTTTCTGGAGAACCTATCCTGCACGTACTTATCCACTCTGGTTGCCCAACCAAATTCCTCTTGCTCGAAATCATAAGTGGTCGCCTACATTTCCGTGGTCCACTGAATTGGATGACCTCGGATCGAATTATCCCATCTATTATCCGACCCATCTACGATTTCTCTCACCATCTCCTCATCCCTCAGCAACCGGGGTCGTGAAAGTAAACCCTAGCACCTCATCTCAGTGAGATCCTCAATCAGCTCCTTCATCTCCCCATCTGTCCTCGGAACTGCGGGGCTAAGAATCCTGAGCTGAATTGGCGCCATGGCTAAGTCTCACTTCTCTCCTCTTACGAGCCGACAACAAGAAACCCGGCAATCCAACTGCCAGTGAATCGGAAAAGACAAAACACCTGACCACTCTTTCACTCTTTAGTCACAGTCCACAAAAGGAACTCCAAACCCGAACACCCCAGCATATACACTCAGAGAATCATTAACGCCAAGGCGGCGTGTAATTGCAGCCGCCGCCGTACCGAGCTAAGCGTTATCCGGTCATGATGACTCCCGTGTCGGATCGGATCTTGCACGCGGTTACGGTAACAGTCAACTCTCGGAACGATCCCTCGGTCCGGGTTTTCCATCAGAGTTCTCTCTTCCGAGTTCCAAGATCTGAATCCGAGAACACCGCTTGTGTTAACTGATTTAAGGATCCTGGAGCATCCGGTTCTGACTAACTCTTAATACGGATAGTGTCTAGCCTATTTTTACCTAATTAACCAAAAAATGAAAAATGAATTGAATCCTAACTCCGGTTGGGGATTATCCGGTTTATTCTGACTTTCTCAGATCCCACAGATGTTCTCCTGTTTGAAAGCACTAGATTGATATAGAAGAAACCACATTGTGAATGTACGTGACTAACATGGAACCACTTTCTCTTGTTTAAATCACGTCTTTTCTATGTATGTTTGTATATTGCTTTTGGTTAGATCATATCAAGAATAAGAGCATCAACAGGAGCAACAGTATAAGCAGGAATAGAAGCAGGTACATAGAGCAGTATATCATCTTTTCAGAGTTTCACAACAAAAGATTATTAACAGTAGGTGGAGGAAAAAAATATTCTTTCACATTAGCGACCATGCTTACGTTTGGAACATGTGCCTCTTGCTACACACGCCAAGGCAATTTCAGAGAAGTAGTGTTCAAGAGGTGATGGACACAATGGCTATCTAGAAAGCAACTAGGGGAAGTTTTGTTAGCTGACAAGAACCAACGATAGTGACAACGTTCAAGTAGGCAATGAATGTACTAGCTTAGTAGAAGAGGGAAACAAAGCAATTTTAGAATAAAAGGAAGACAAAGGTTGTAATTAAAAGAGGAAACGCATTCTAAGGAAGTGAGGATAGCTCTAGAGCAGAAGGGAAGATGGTCGCCCATATCTAGGTAAGCTCTCGTACACTATTAACCCCTAAAAATCCAGCCGTTTTTGGAAGCTCCAAGTTCCAAAACTGTCATATTTGACCGCTTTGTGGAAATGACGGTTTGGACCAGTTTTTTTTCCTATTTATAGACATCCAACCGTAGGATCTTGTACTATACCCTCATTAGAAGTACTGCTGAAATTTTCAACCGTTGGATGTTTACCTAAGTAATCAGGGTTGAATTCGCACTCAGTGTTTGCCAATGGAATGGTTGGTATTCCCGGACCTAGATCTGGAAACTCATCCCAGTGGATCTGTGTTTGTTGTGTTTCTTCAGGTGGTGTAGAATCTATTGAGTTGGGGGGTGGAGAACTTGGTGAAGGTTCTCGGATTAGTCTATTGCTCCTTCTAATAGGAATCCCATACCATTCCATCTGCATAGATGAAACAAGTAGGCATGAGTTTGTTTGCAAAATTTCTCATGTGTCATGAGTTTTCATTATCATTGATAGAGTTTATCACATTTGTCTACCTCTTTTGCTCGTTTTGACGATCTGCGTTTCCCCATCTTGCTTGTCTAGCCAAACTGATCTAACAATGTCAGTGAACTCTTCTTCAAAAGCTTTCTGTTCTACCCAACCTAGGAGATGTGCAACTTGTCTATAGAAGTGGTGCCTGTAATTATTTGCTACAGGTGATCTGGGCCATGCTCTACTTTTACGACGCACAGGAAGGCTACGCAAGTGAACCGAATCCAGCAAGCGGACTAGATCCTGGACTTGATGTGGCTGCAAGCTTTGCGTGGCTGCCCAAGCATGCAGCCGCTCCAATGGACCCCCGACAGTGCTCTGCTCCCGACCCCGCTTCACTGCCGTAGGAGAAGTGCCGCAAGTGCTTGCTGATGCAGGTTCCCCCGTCGAAATGCCGCTGCAGGTGCCCCCGACGCTGCAGGTGGCGGCCGCTGCAGGTGCCTTCTCCGGAACGCCACTGCAGGTGCCCCCGCCGCTGTTGGTGGACGCAGCTGCCTTTGCCTCCGCCAAAGTGCCGCTCCCCAGGCTGCATGAACCACTCATCGTTAATATTAAATATCCTCTCAGCCAAGCGGGAAATTGTCAGGTGACACTCACTCACACAAACACCTCCTCTCTATTGTTCTATTTCTCTCCTGTGATCTGTCTCTTTGGAATAAGTCCCGAACTTATGCCCGTTGCTCTAGTTCTGCAGGTACACAGCTATGCTCAGCAACTCAGTTGCAGCAAGTTTTCTCCAACTTCGACGCTAATCTGTACACGAATTGGAACACGAGAAGGGTCGCTCAGTATCTGGGTCCCAGGCCTTAGGCTACTACCTAAAGAGTTGTGATGGCTTGATCTGAACTGGTATGAAGTTACACTATGAACTCTCCTAGTCAATCAGACTTCTTCACATGTAATTTGTAAGTCACAGCGGCACTCCCCTCACAGCGGCATGTAAGTCACGTCACAGCGGCATATAAGTCACAGCGGCACTTCCTTCATTTCGAAAAATTGGAAATAATTCTCCAAGTAGGTAACAAATTGCTGCCGGTTGGGATACAACGGATACTCCTCCGGAAACGGGTGAAGAGGCAGCTCGCAGAACTGCCGCCCCTCTGCACAGAAACAAGTGCCGCTACAGGTCCGACACCTCTAATCTCTACCGGTCGGGAACTTTGATATCTCTCAGGCTGTGCCCTCTCTGCTATGAATTTTCAGTCTCTCACATATTGTGTGCAATTAGCTCTGTGCAATGTGATCAATCAGTCCCTCTAAGCTCAGTCAATCAGCTGTGTGCAATCGCCGATCGCACCTCTAAGCTCTCCCGTTCAGAAACTCAAATTTCCCTCTCTTATGCCGTTGCCTTCTCTGTTGCTCATTCTCATGACTACTACAGACTCTGATTGATTTTGCAAAGGGAGTGCATGCTTTCCATCTCTGTAGAACCACTTTCACAACTTGACTGTTTGAAATTTCGAACCATGAATGTGTAGCACCCTTGAATTTTAGAACGTTTGATTACTGTGTAATTAGAGTAACGAAATTTGTAATTAGGAGGTAGTTGGCCTACTACTGTCATGGGATTGTCAAGAATCATGGGTTAGTGCTAAACCCCTCCCTAAACCCCCTGCCCCTCCTCAATCTCTCCACATGACCGTCCACGCTGCCCACTGTGGGCCTCTTCCTCTCATTGGTTTACAGCATAGCCCGTTCTGCCCGTTTTGGATCCAAAATCAAAAAAAAATTCTACAGACCACAGAAAATGGAATTTAGGGTTGAAATTTTTACCACACCTAGTTCATCCACTTGTCCACTCTTACTTAAAATTTTGACTTCAAATTCGCATTTTTACCCACTAATCGAAGATGCCCAAAACAACAAAAACCCATTTCGGCTTTCCTGGATTTTTAGGGGTTAATCTGATCTAGAATGTTATCACACAATAGGCAAATTTAGAAGGGATAACAGAAAAAGGAGAAAAAATAGGATTGGAAAGATCAGGACTAGAACACCAAAATTGTATTAACCAGAATTGATAATATAAAAATTAGGGGAGCATAGGAAATCTACTAAGAAATTGACTTGTAAAATTGCATTGCTTTATAATCTAGTAAAAATCATAGACTAAGAACATAGAGCTACTTTCTGGTTTTAGGCTTTACTTCTTAGAGAATTAGAAAATAGAACATTAAAAACATTAAAAACCTTAAAAACTAGAAATTAATTGCTTAAAATAGATTATAATCCTTAGAATGTGAAAAGAACTGAAAGAAAGCCTAGTTTACATTAAGAATATCAACTAGCTTAAGAATAAAACATAAGTAAACTTGTTAAGGTGTGAACATCTTAAAGGATACAACTTTAGAAAGAGTCGCAACCTAAGGAGAGGTGCAAACTTAAGGATAGGTGCAAACTTAAGGATGTATCCTTTGTTAAAGGGTGTAGACCTTGGGAAGTTGGGTATATCACCTCATCCCTTATAATGATAAGCACCACGTGAAGAAGAATGAGTGTCCTAGCTTGTTTGAAGCCAGTTTTGTAATAAAGATTTGTTGGTTCATTAAGAATACATAAGAGAGTTGTGTAGAATCTTTGTGTTGTGTATTTATTGTATAATGCATTATACATTAGCTTCAGATGAGTGATGTTTTGCATTGTTAAGAATAGAATATAAATAGTTCTTCATGGTGAATTAAAGAAGGACCTTAATTGTATTGAGTGTTTTTAAGATTGAGATAAGATTGTAAATGGAAAAATAATTATAAGTATTTGATCATTAAGTGTGAGTGAATAAGTACTTAGATCTTAAGGGAAATAAGACTTTGAGAATAAGTAAATGAATTGATACATTGGAAGTATTGAGTGATATAAAGAAGTTATGCATGAAAATGATCATTGCATAATGCATTTCGCATAGTCCATATGTGATAGAACCTTTAGTTAATTGTACCTCGGAAGTGTGAAATACTAACTTAAGTGATTCTTTAGTGCAAGGAAGGATTGCTTGAGAGTTATGGAGTTTTAAAGAATGCTAATTGCACGAGGTAATTAGTGTTTGAATAATTCAACATAATTAATGAACAAAGCAATGAGTGATGGAGAGATCTATATGGAGAAGATCCATGGCCAAGTGGCTAAGGATAGAAGTTAACATGTGTAGTTGCAAGGTCTTTAACACTTATCTTTTCTAGACCTTAAGGACTATATAATTTCTTAGGGTTGTTGGGAAACCTTAAGTCTTATTTGGCAAAGTGCCTCATAAACTCAAGAATAAGAGTTGAATTTAAGATACTTACAATCAAAACCTTCTTTTACCCACTCAAAACATAGATATTTACCAAACTTAGACGAACTTGACCCTTCCGTAGAACGAACTTAGACTATATTGGACTTGGGTGTTGTTTGAATACAAAATTCCACCTTACATTTTTTTGACAACCATGCTAGGGGGGGGGGGGGGGGGGGGGGTTCCGTCATAAGGTGTCTATAGAGTAGAGTAAAAAATTTTTAAGATATAATGTCTTAAGTATTAGTCGGGGATTTTTGGTGTTGTAGCCTAAACACATATTTTTCCTAAGTCAATAAAACTTTAAAAAATTATATATGTGAATCTCTTTAAACCTAAGTTATTTAGTAGTAAGTGAAGCAAAACAAAGTGGAATATTGTTGATTGAGAATGTCGATGTTAGTAATCAATAGATGATGTAAGGAAATGTCAAAATTTCCTTGGGAAGTAAGCCAAGAAAATATAAATCTATTCTTTAGAGTATTCTACTTGTTTGCAGCCTTATATAGAGTTTATAGAGGTGCGTATTACGTGCAGGGTTTTCAAATTTGTAGAACATATTCTAAATTTGATTCAAACCTACAAAACAAATTTGATCAATTATCCATTAATATTAAAAGGATAACATCATCAAAATTTTAGGATAGTGGGAAAAAGTTTAATCCTTTGATAGTTTTTAAAAGAGAACTATTTCTTCAAAACAATTTACACTTCTTGTTTGCATAATACGGAAGGTTGAAAAATATAACCTCACCTCTAATCTCTGGAGGATGTGGAGCATGGAATGGATATAAGATAGATACAAGAACCTATGTCTTTAAGTATGGACCTCAAAAATCAAATAGTTAAGTTTTAATCCCGGACTTTCTATCTAAGGATTCTAGTTGTCCAATCTCAGTTGCCTTTGGATTATTATGTCTTTAAAAACATGGTAATTCCTAATGAAGCTATTATTGAACAACTTGTGAGGCTAAGACAATTATTAGTATTATACAAGGGTGTACAAAGGAATGAAGAAGCTTTAATTCACCTCTTAGTCAAGGAGATAAATCAAATTAGTAAAGAGGGTGAAACTCATTCTGAAAAGAATTTTTCAATAGAGCAATTGATAAGTGAGCATAATTATTCTAAAAACTTTCAAGAAGAAGGGATTGAAGAAATATTTGAAGTATGACCTTTTACCTTGAACACATAGATAATTTCTTGGTTTGACACCAATAAACGTTAATACCATAGTATAAAAGGGTCATAGAATAAGAAGCTTGGAAATTTCTTGTGTTAAGAAAGAGAGTGAAATATACAACAAAAATAGTGAGACTTTAACAATTCTTCTTTTATTAAAATTGGGGGTAAAAAAATATTGAGATTTAAGCTTCAATGCTTAAAGTCTTAATGGCATCCGCCAATGTCTGGAAATGAGAAAGAATTGAGAGAACAACAAAACATTGCAAGAAATGAACGTCAAAAAAGAAGGTTAGAAAGAAAGGAAAAGCAAATCATAACTTTAGTAACTCCAAACCCTATTTATAATTCAACACCTTCTCCCAGAAACAAAGAAGAACCTACTCCTTCAAATTTAAATCCCGATAATTCGACTGAGTCAGTTGAAGGTCAAGAAACAATTCTAAATGCACCTTCTTTAGAAGAACTACAAAATTATTCTTTAAATAAGGAATTAGAATTGCAAGACGAAGATTTACAACAAAAGATAAAGTCATATTATTATTGTTGTCAGTCATCTTCTTTTAAAAGATTAATGTGGGGATCTTCTAGTGAAGTTAATCCAATCAGGACTAATTCTGGAAAAGATAAGAAAGTAGAAGAATTAGTTACACCTTCTTCTCTAGACTTAGGAAATCCTTTTAAAAGTCCATCCATAACAGAGGTTGGAGAATCTTCTAATCCACCTGAATTCTCCACACATAATCAAGTTAATTTTGAAACACATATAACTTACTTTGATTAAGCTGTGCAAACCTTTGTTACGGGCATAGAGAGTTGGGTTAATGATATTGAAGATAACACTGAAGTAGAAATAAGTACTCCTATTAGCACATACATACATGAAATTTCACTACACGGAATTGAAAAAGGATGGAAAGATGAGGAAGTAGCTTACCAACACTAGAAGAGAAACGGCATGTAAACCAAGTAAAAGTCAAGTTAAGCCTCTCAAAATCAAGAGCGGGCCAAAATGAGGGATTCGGGAAAGAGTAATCAAGAAGCGAGAACCATTAGCCAAGAGAAATTTCTTACTGTTCTGAGGGCGGTTCCAAGACCGTGGAGAGTGGGTCCAGCACATCAATCTAGCGTGTCAGTATTACAGAATGTGATAAATGCGGTAATGACGTGGAAATTAGATGGCATTGTACTAGGAGTTGAGTGCTGCATACAATCGATTTAGGGTTGCAGATCTACGGCTGTGACGACAAATTACAAGCTTTCAGTTTACATTCACGGCAATGGGTATTTTAGAATGCACAACTCGGTTGGCTTGTATACGGAGTGCACTGTATGCGAGAAATACAAGGAAGCATTCATCGACGATCAGATAACAGTTTTTATAATACTAGTATGACATCATATTCGACATTGAGGAAAATCAGCGTGCATTCTCCGGTCACATGTCCTTGGGATTAAGAAAACGTGAAATAAGTAAGGGTTCAAAGCTTTGTCTATGTTGAATTTCCTTCTTTCATGTCCTGAACAATGATTTTCCGCCCAAAACAAACCCGTGCACCAAAGAAATGCAGCCACAGATGGACTGAGTCTTTAGTAACATAGTCGTATGCAAAATTGCGTCTGAATTGCGTTGATCTTTTACCGTATTCTTGGCTCTAAGTCTTTGCAGCTATTTGACGCTTCAATTACTGTATTCTGTTTACTGTTTTGAACTATAGGTTTGAAGCATATAGAACAATTCACATGCGGGTGTTAGTTCTACTACTGTTAAGACTTTAATAATAAATCAAGTTTTATTTAGAAAAAAATAAATTGAATTAATACAAGAAAAAAATATAAATCAAAGAAATCATTTAATATATTAAGTCTACCACTTCTAATTTTCGTTGTTCTGAGGGTCTTTTGTGTACCGCTCATTGTTTTCATATGTTAAAGCTCTTCCTTCTTTTAACTGGTTCTGCAATCTTGTATGTAACCAATTCTTATTTAGCAACACTTAATTTGAAATCATTTAGAAAAGTAGTTCCAAATGATAAAGTACCATGTGTAATATTCTTACTTTTCATAAAAACTCCTCCTCCATTATTATTATCAAATTTTAAACAATGTTGAAATACTCCAAATAAATCTCCTTGAGGTGCACCTTTAACAAACCATGTTATAAATGAAGCTTCCATATTTGAAGGGTCTATATGGGATTTAGTATAAGAGTTTTTTGATACATGAAGTTGATGTATTTGCGTCTCGTATCCCTCCAATCCAATGGGTATACAATTTATGGAATAGAATTGCTTTTTTTAAAACTCTTCTACTTCAATGCCAAATTTTGATAAGTGCTTCCAAATTGTTGAACCAATATTATCTCCAAGAGCTCTATAACTCATTTGAATTTCAGCATTTAACTTATTGTTACTATACATAACGACACATCCTTTTGAATTTTGTCCTCCATGTGCGCTGTAGCCATGGCAAATGGATTGATACTATTTCCTCCTGGGATGGGGTTGATTACTTTTGGCTTTATAGGGAGATGTGAGATAGTAATGATTTACTTCATTTATTATTGTTTTATAAGCATAATATTTCCATTATTTAGGATGATAAATCAATAATATCATTTCAAAAGTTAAATTTTTGAAATCCAAAATATTACCTTCTATGATAAAACTTCCACTTAATATCAACAAAGGCTCAGATTGTGTTGTAATCAAATTAGAGGCATAATATTCTTTCGACCTTGCTGAATATGTACCATCTTTCCAAAAAGACAATGGTTCATTGCTTTTTGATTGATCTTTCCTCTTCTTTGAACTTTTCCCTTTTTTCTTATATTCATTTGGAACATTTGGAAAAAGACATCATAACATGTATATTTGATTTGATGCCAAATTGTTTTAATACCACTGATTCAGTAAATCCTTTAGATTTAAACTTACATTGGAGTACCATGAATGGTGATGCCTTCATTTTTTTTCTTTGAATTTAACTCATTTTGATGTACAATATGAGATTTAAATCTATTATAAATATCATGAAATTCTTTGAAATCATGAATTGTAAAAATTGTGCATAACCACATATTCATTACTTCTTTACAAAAAGAAAAATCATATATATCCAATTTTTTTGCACACTCATTACACTTGATACGAGTAGAGTCTTCCATGTATAAATCTTTCATGCAGCTCAAACATATTTTATGGCACCAATGTATAATAGCATGTAATTTTTTTAATTGCTATTTCCATTGCTATCATGAAAATTTGACTCATCAAATATATAAATGAAATAGATAACTCTTGAATATAAAAAATATATTAAAAAAGATGACGAAAGAGTAGTAAATGAAATATTCATATAAAGATATTACCCAAACAGTGTCAATGCGTTTAATTGCATCGTATGGCTGATTGTGATTAACGCGACCTTTCGAATGAATTCTAGTGTCGGAGCTTTCACAACGAGTGATCCTGCACCAAGATGTAGGATGCCACATTTTCTAACAATAAGTAGGTTGAGATTGCTCTCTGAACCTAAACATTTTAATAATCCAGTGGGCTTGACTATCCAGCACGAGAACGCTGCATGTGCCTCTCTTAAGTGACGATTCAGGCTTGTAGACTTCATTCCAAATTACAACTGCTTCTGGATACAAAGACCTCGACAGGAAGAGCAGTAAACAAGAGTACACGTGCATTCCAAAGCAAAGTCTTCCTCCATTCATATATGGTGTACACAGGCAGATTGAGATTGGGGCCCCAAGCTTTGAACTTGGGGACTCCAAGTCATTGGATTGGGGCCCAAAGCTTTGAACTTCGGGACCCCAGGTCATTGGATTGGGCCCCCAAGAAAATTCATTGTTGCAAATACAGGGAGTTGGCGTAAAAAAAAAATTGACTTTGTGGCTCATCTATTTTATAAACCTCAAACATGTGCACCTAACCAATAAAAAAATACATTCAAAGCAATTGATTAGAGAGTGTTCGTCAATCAAATAGGCTAATATTTTGTACCAAAAAAAAGCCAAATTTTTGTAAGAACAACAAAATGTTTGCATAAACTTCAAGAATTTCAATGTGGTAAAGAGATAATTTTTTATTACATTATTTTGATTTATTTCTTGCCAAAGTGATATATTGATGTTTTTTTTCTTAAAACTTAAATATTTGATAACAAGGATGTGAAGGAACTTGTCTTAAATATACAAATTCTACTATAACAATCATTGAAGTTATCTTTAATCATTGATGATAATCATGAAAGGTGGTATTGTGCCATTTTCAAGACTTTTTTGAAGAGTTAAATATATTAAAAATCATAAAAGTTTCAAATTTAGCTACATTTTGTTTTATCGGCTAATTTAAAATATTTGAACTAGTACTACATATAGCAATCATGTCCATTGCAGAGTTAATGTATTGATTACAAAATAGATACTGTGTTACTTGGAAATTTGCTATTTATTAAACAAATAATTATTTTTTTTGGGAAAAATAAGGTTTGCTTATCTAGAAATGAACTTATTGATTTTTGTTTGTTGGCAAAAAAAACAATATCAAATTACCTCAAATGGCTTGTAAACAATAACATGCTACAAAATATAATTTATTCTCTTTTCACACTTTTTGCCTCATTAAAATTGTGAAAAGAACAGAGATTTGTACTATTTCTTACAGTCATTTTATTATTTTATTAACTCTTTTTGTTGTAGACTTTGAATTTGTAAAGTCTAAACAAAGGTTTATTTCAATTCTTGACGTAGAAATAATGAAACAAAAAATAATTTTATTTTTTATTTTTGACGTACTTACTTAGGTTAGTGCTCATGCTCGCTACCAACAATCTAGTATATAATCATATATACAATGAATTCCAAGCTCTTGTCCACGTAGTATCGCAGGAACCGGTTTGGATCAAGTCTAACACTTAGATCAAAACCCGGTTTGCCGTTAGCAGTCGTATAACGAGGAGGTTCAGTCATGACTTTATGCTCCCCCATACTGAAGACTATCTGTTTCATTGCATAAGTAGAAAATCCTGGAACTACATTGTGAGTAATTTAATTAATTACAAAAGCCAACTATAGAACATGGACATATGATCATTTTCAAATCAGTTGCTTTGGATCGAATATCTGAAATGTCCAAATCAATGTACAGATCAATAACCACATTCACATGTGGTGCTATGAATCAAAAAATAGTTACTCCCACAAGGTAATAGTGAACCGAACATACAATGAATTACAGAACGGTAATAATACAGCAGCCGTCAAGTTAAACAAATTGTGCGTAGTCAACATGAATGCCAACCCTATCCAGTGCCTCCGTCATAATAGCACTCTGGTATTTCAAACCAATACAACTCATATACGAAGATTGGAATTCATCGCGAACGAAAACCACTGTAACATATCATAATTATGGATTCACAGATAAGAAACACGAACCTTAAACGACATCAAATTTGCTGAGGTGGCACAGGGTCTACCCTCCACAAAAATTTCAATACTAACTGGTCCATAATAAACAACCGCAAGGTATGTGACAAGAACTACACCTTCTTTGAAAAGGACATTTGAACAAAAATCGCAGTCAAATTTTGAGTAAAAACAAACTCCCCCACAGGATCAACATCATTTTGATTCAAAGGACTCGCCTATGTCTCTATCAAAAACAGTCCCATTCTCTGCCTCGACTAATTCGAACAGGTTTTCCATATCGAGAATTCGTCCACCAGGAGAGGGTAGAGCCAAATCCTCAGATATATCTGCCGGTGCTCTAAGCCCCTCATATTCTTCATTCCTGGCGATTTGGAATAAGAATCCCTCTTGCCAATCTTCTGATGTAGCAACTACTCTTTTGCCCTTGGGATCAACTCAAATTACAACTCTCCATCCCGGTACTTCAAGACAATCTAAAAAAAATTCTTGTTCAACAAGTCTAGGAAAAGCAAATGAGTCCGCCCCAAAATCTAACATTCGAGTGAAGTTAGCTACAGTGAACCTCCACCTATCCTTTTTCACCGTTGCTATCGAACCCCTATAATTAGCCTTCATCCATGATGCAATCAACACAATTTCTTTGAAGATACCATAGTCCAATTCTACAATCTCATCGAAGTTTCTCACATACCCGACCGGTGCCATCACTATATTACGGTCTCCCACTCCTGATCTGCACATAAAAGTACCTACTATACTAGAATCAGAAGTACGCATGGTTACTTTAGAAGTTTGAACCCGTAAGTGATTGCCATAATGCCTCATACTTCTACATGTTTTAGCAGCCGTAGATGGAAATTTTGATAGAGCATCCAAAGTTTTATCAACTTCAATCCCAACATCGATTTCTTCACGATCTGCTTGTTAGAACCACTCGGGAAACGCTAAGTGTTTGGCAAGCTCAGGCGGATAATTCGGTGCACGGTTTTTAAATTCTAAAGCGCGCAGGATAACAAAATCGCCATTGTTGGAAAGACCTTCTCCGCTCTTCCACAAGTGCAGAGTACCGCCTACATCAGATACAAATCAGTTAAGTACCTACCGACAAAAAATAATTATGAGACAGTGCAAGCAAAGAAAAAAAATACAAGGCGGCCAATGATTACTGTGACTACTTCATGACATCCATTGGCAAAAGTGGGACAACATTTACAGTATGAGTTGAACCATTTAATTGAAAAAAATAACCGTTGTTTGGATTCTAGAGGCAAATAATAAATGACAAGATGAAGGACAGTACTTGAAAAAAAATTAAATTGCACTTAAACATACGTTGTCGTGTAGAGAGGGATTTGCTTTGGAAAATCACAGGGATTCTGGCTAAAAAGTGAAATTGACTTAGGGAGGAGGGATTCTTGATCAATGTCCCTTCGGTCCTTGAATCTTCAATCAGGTCCCCGTTGGCCTATCCTGTTATAGCTCTCAGGGCTCAAGGGTCAAGGAGGGGATAAGAAACCACGGGATACGAGACGGGTAGAACGGACGGCAGACCACGAGCTGAACCGTTTGTGAATATGGATAATAAATTTTTAAATTTAGAGTCTACTGGTCATCAACCCAGTCTCACTGTGAGAACGACACAAGATTCAACTATGTGGGCCATTAAATCTACTTTGTTGCCCACGACAATCAATGAGGTAAGGCTGATTGTTACCTCATGCCAAACCCGCAACAAGGTTTATAAAGCCAAAAATGACAACATAAAATGAGGTAAGGCTGATTGTTACCTCAGGCCAAACCCGCAACAAAGTTTACAATGCAAAATTTACAACGAGCCTCCAAATCAAGCTAGGAATAACAAAGCCACATGCCCACAACATAAGATAGGTCCTTGCAATGTAAATCTTCACTTGACTCTTCAATTCTTCAAGTCTTCAAATCTTCAATTCTTCAATTCGGACCTCTTCGGAATTAGCACTAGTGAAACAGTCACCAAAAACATTCTAGAGCTCCATTTTAGATAAATGATAGCTCTATAGAAAGCTAACACAGTTTTCTACAATGTGTCAAAATTTCATTTGAAACAAAGCTACTGTACATAAGATACAAGCTTTCAAACTTTACTATCAAAATCTTGAGCGACAGTGTATACTACTCCATTTATCTGCTCACAACTCAAGATTTACGGATGCTATCTATAAGAATGATAGCTCTATGAAAAGCTAACAATTAGTTTTACACTCCCTTTGAATTTTACTTTTCTTCAGCAAGAATTGTGACTATAGGAGAGGTACAAAATCTCTGTTCTTTACTTCGGATAACAACAAACCACTCATCACCCAAATGTTCACAAAACACTCATAAAATCTTCAAATCAAGTGAAATCAACGCCAAAGGAGCTTATGCTCATCATCTTTTACTCCACCAATTTCCGTATTCAAATTTGTTTCACACAATACATAGAGTCTGATTGAAGTCTCGGCTCCCTTTACTCCAGCACACCTCACAAAACTCAAACAATGACAAGGAGAGAGGAGGATTCCCCCCTCATATCCTTCCAAACCTGGCCACCTGAGCCCATGCCTCACCCATGAGGGCATCTTTTAAGCAATAAGTTCCCCCAAATTTTATCTTATCATCAATCTAAGTCATCTTTGGATTCACAAAGCTCAAAGTCAACTAGATTGAAGTAAAGCAAGGTTTCATCCAACTTCAAATAAAACCAATTGGTGAAAATAAAATTCAATACTAAGGCTAAAAACAAGCCAAACCAACACTAAAATCCCACTAAAAGGAAGCATCTACTTCAAACACTCACAAACTCCAAAATACGCAAAATAATTGCAGCGATGAAGCTTGCCCTCCGTTCCCTGGTGAGGAGATTGAGCTGTCCTTGAAGCCAAAAGCGATAGCCAACTTTACTAGAAATGCGGCTCACCATTCGTCCTTCATTGTTCTTCCCAAACACCCCTCAAACACCATTTGATAGTTTCAGGAAAGCGTAGACTAAGTTTCCAAAACGATAACTAAAGCCATGTTGTCCGATTGCAAGGCTGGAAGTGAGAACTGCGGGATACCTGGCTCTATTTGTGGTTGCACACAACGCTCAGAAGGCCCCGCCTCATCTCGCAAATGCCGCCTTGAAGAAGATGGTTGACTTGGATCAACCAGTAATTGAGATAAGGGCAACTGCCAATCGTTAGGATCTTGTGATTCCATCACCACAAACACTGAATCCAAATCCAAACTACTCAGAGCGAACTAAGAAAAGCAAAGCTTCCTGGTTATCTTTATTCTAAACTTAGTAGCTTCCTTGAGAAGCTTGCTTTCACTTTTAACACTCCAATAAAATCATAATGGCTATCTTTATAGTAAAACAAACACTAATAGCCAAAGGCATCTTTTTATTATCAAAAGATAAATTAAGTTAGAAAGAATAGACCTAAGAGTATTGTTCCGTTAGTTGAAAGCCGAGCAGTTAACCAACAGTGGTATAAAACCACTCTGGGACAAATAACTGTCGCCACGTTGTAGACTTGGTTGGTTGTCTTAAACCCTAGAAAGCTGCCAGTCGGTATCGGGTTCGAATCCCATCAGATCCGTTGATTCGGTCGGAGCAGCTGCATCTTGGCACCGCTAGTGATAGCAGGAAATAAGCAGCCAACCAGCCACCCTATTCCCCTGAGCTAAGTGACATGATGTAGTACAAACCAAAACCGTGGATCTCTCCACGACCTCGTCCTTTTCTATCTCCATCCAATTATTGAATTAGGACTTGAAGGTCGATCTCTTGATGTTTTTATATGGTATATGTATTTACATCACGACAATGTCCTGAAAGGCTTCATCCAATCAACGTTATCTAGGACAAAATGGTGAATTTGTCGATGCAAGATAGGATCAAGGATTCTTTTTTTCCCCTTCCTTTCTAGCACAGTGTCTTCCGTAACAGAATCCACTCCAACTCCCACACTCTCGGAAATGAGGAAAAACCTTCGCTCATATACTCAGAGACAAAACTGCAAGATTCTTTGACCTCATAAGCCTTTGCTATGCAACCTTCTGGCTTAGCCATATTCCTGACATATCCTTTTAGGATTTTGAAGTACCTTTCGTATGGGTACATCCATCAAATATGAACTAGATCGCATAAAAAAAGTTCTTCCACTAGGTGTATGGTTAAATGGATCATCACATCAAAAAAAGAACAAAGGAATTCCTTCTCCATCAGACACAGTGTTTCAACACAGTCTTCAAATAGGGAATCGCGTTCCTCCATGTCAACTGTCTCACAGCATATTTTACGAAATATTCTGTTCAACCTTATAATTGCTGCTGTCGTGCTATTGTCCCCTAAGCCTCTAAGGCATACATGCAAGATATCTTGTAAAAGAACATGGGAATCATGAGATTTCAGTCCCTTGTAGCTTACCTTTGCTTATTCTTGAATGGAGTGACCTACACAAATGACTAGGCATCTTCATTGCCTTTAAGCACTTTAGAAATTTCTCTCTGTCCTGCTTTGACAACACATAATTTGCATCAGGCATGTACGCCCGATTGCCATCCTCATCCTCACGGCGCAACCACATGTGCCTTTGAATATTCCTCTCTTGCATATCGAGTCTAACTTTAGCAATGTCCTTCTCACCAAAAAGTGTCTTCAAAATATTCTCCGCTATATTCTTCTCTATATGCATCACGTCAATAGTGTTCCTAACGAGAAGATCTTGTAAACAAATTATAGTTTCAGAAAATATCTCCATTGACAAAGCAAATTCCCAAATATCAGATGGTACAGAAGTTTGGTTTTGGAAAACAAATACAAGACCTATGACTGATCTC
The DNA here is from genome assembly GCA_014871385.1 of Ceratodon purpureus. Classification (NCBI taxonomy): domain Eukaryota; kingdom Viridiplantae; phylum Streptophyta; class Bryopsida; order Pseudoditrichales; family Ditrichaceae; genus Ceratodon; species Ceratodon purpureus. Next base: position 191,821 of record CM026422.1, read on the forward strand.
TTTACATGCACATGAATACCAAAAGAGACATTGGACATTAATAAATAAACTTGTACGCTGTCAATAACGATTTAAGCGGAAATAGTTCACGACATAGTGGCAATAACAGTAAATATGCTATGAAAAAAAAAGGAGCACTGGATTTCTTACAGGCAACTCCATTGCCATTTACCGTTCAATTCAGGCGCCGTAATTTATACATATCACACGTCTTCTTATATCTCGCGAAAAATGTTAACTAAAATATAGTGCTCTTACACTGATTTTATAGAACAACACTTACATTACTTTTTAGGGAAGCGAACAGTACCGATGGTCAACATCTTACCGTATAGTCAGAAATAATTTTATGAAATGTCCAAACAAATCTACTTATACTATAAATGATTGACGAACAAAATAAACAGAGCATAAGCCAAATGAATTATACAGCCATAACACTAATTCAAGCTAACTTTCAAATGATAGGAATTCGACGTCGTCACGGAGCAATGTAAGCTGCTGCTATCTACACTGTCATTCAAATTATCATGTTATCGAGTTCAAATAGGAATATAAAGACATAAGGAAAGCAGTAACCTCTGCCGACTGTTGTATAACTTTTAACAAACGGCATAGAACGATAGCCCTCAATGAAAAATACAGTGCAAGTAAACGATTAGACACAGACCATTGACAATTATCGAAACGATTCAATATGCTTCGCGTAACTATGGAGCACAACTATTGAACTTAACGCAGAGTAAACACATAATTGACCTATGAAATGAAGTTACTATGCAGAAGAATCGATTGCATACAGAACCCAAAAAAAAATTGAAGTAGGAGATTTAAAACATTGTGGAAGACTTTGTCTGAGAGAATTACCAGCCATTGAATGAGAATTAAAAACGAACTAAGGAACTCAGTATAAAAAGTAAATTCAACATTACAGTGTTCAACTGAAACGTTAACAAGAATAATATTGGACGACCATCAACATTTAGGTTTCCTATAAATTAAGTACCATCTAGGGGACGCTAATTGTTGTAATGGAAAAACCAGATACAGTGTTGAAGTGCTCTAAATTTTGAGAGTCTGAAATAAAAAATCCCATCACAAAGTGACTAATGAAAATGAGAGAGACTGGGTGCATTAAAGTAAAAAGCGGACTGAGTTCATATCAGAACGCAAGTACAGTAAACATGTATGATGAGAGATCACGACATGACTCTACTATTTCCGAAAAGAGTGCCTAAAAAAAAATTATCCGCCCCATCCAGGGATCAACCTACAGATAAAAGTATACAACGGACGTAAGAATCGGAGACATTCATTAAGAAAAAACAGTACAGACTCAGAAAATCCTTATCGAAATATATGCGACGAAATGACACATGACCACTCAGACAAACATCTCTGTAACTCAAATCAGAGTTAAGTCATACATTACTGCATCTTTTATAAGGTCAAGCGAGCCACAGTCATGGAACTGAGACTTTAGTGGTTGAAATTATGCTCTCATGCTGCAGCTAACACTTGATCAACAGAAATGCTGATGAATAAAGCTGAACTACAAATACATGAAACCTTGAATTTCACAGACATACGCACCTCCAATATGGGAGTGCAAAAAAAATTGATGGCTGTTTAACGCCGTAGGTTTTGACAGGGTCTCCATCTGAATCCTCAACACCTCCATTTTGCAACCACTCTGACCGTTCCCATTCCTCTCGAAGCACCTGTTCTCCACTTCTACAAAGAGGCTTCACACGGTGGTCACGGTTTCCGTTGAAGGATGTCCTTGCGCGCCGGAATTTTCCCTCTATGGAAGGAATCTTCTAGCATCGAGGTAGATCATTTTGCTCAAACATTTTGAATGTGAAGCATCTGTGTCGGAGCCACACAGAGGACACACACGTTACCCCTTGATAGCGTGCCCAAATATCAATTCCAGGGCGGGAAAGTCCGAAACAGTTCACATCAAGATAGCCTTTAGAGTAAAAGATCTATCTTGTATTGGCTTTAACATGTTCACCACAGGTACTCCATGCCATAACCGTAGTAGATCCATAACCAACGGTCTGACAATAGTATCTGAAGTAGGTGCTTTAGGTCCTGGAATGAACATGGAGAGGTTCAAAAAATAAATTTTGCCGCCAGCCAAAGAGGAAATTGTAGACAGCAATGAGGATGACCCACATTGAGTGCCTAGGACTCTGATTTCCGTGAGGATGTACTCCATCTGCTACGACCGCAAGGCAAAGGTGGGATGAGAGGTCATTGAATTTTGGATAAATCCTCGAAATATGTCGCCATTGCGCACTATCGGCTACTGATCTCATTAAAGAACCCTCCTTATGAGCATCGGAATGGTGTTCAAGGAGAGCAGCCAATTTTGGGCACTTGTAGATTCTTTTAAACTTTGGTATAGTCGGGAAATAGCATGTTACCGCAACTGGTACTGTAGTGGATCCACGTACATACCGCGGGTGTTGGCAGGTTGGGCAACTCTGTAAGTTCCCATTTACAGGTCCTTCAAATAGAACATGACCTTCGCGACAACTATGTATGCATTTGTGTTCAACTCCAAGCTTCCTCACCAGAGTTCTCAACTTGTACGCCGTCCGAGGGAGGCAATTGGAGCAAGGGAGTAAACTTCTTGATAGGTAGGTGAGAAGAGCAGATAGGAAAGCAATGGAAACTCCGTAAACGGACGCCATTGTCATCAGAATTATTCCACTTTGGACTCTATTCTCATGACAATCTTTGTAAATTGGCGTGACACTCTCCTGCATCATGTTCTGATAATCAACTTCGTCCTGCATTTCTTGTGCTTCGTCTACTTGCTCCCCAATATGCCCTGCCCCTTTGGTTGCATCCTTGTAGAGAGCATCTGCTCTCCAATATCCATCTGCCATCATTCCATGATAGTCAAATTCATCCTGATCCGGCCAAGCAAAGTCCGCACTACCCTTAGGTGAGGCTTCTCTTCTATAGAACTCTTTGCCTTTGTCTACTTCTCGTACCAGACCTCGTAGGTTCCTACCATCGACAGTCTGCATGACATAATTACATACTATGGGTTATTACTGTACGGTGAATGACTTATGCGAGAGAATCTGTCGACAATATGATTTAGACATATCTATTTTAAGACAGTTGATAGTGACAATTCAACGACGAACTTGAATTTAGGATTACCATTATGGGGTTTGCAAGAAAAGGATCTCGACCATATTTGCGATGATGTCTAGCGATAGTCTGGACTCTTCCAACACGGCCCCCTCTACAGCGACTACACGCACATGGATATTCTACTAACCTGAGTCGAATGGAGATCGACCTCTCAATGTGGTAAGTGGGTGCTAAACGGCGTTGTCTCATATTTTAAAATGCACTTTGCTCTGTCTGGACTCCAACGCCAGAGAACAAAACCAAGTGCACAAAGATAACGTTGGATTAGTAGTTATTTTCACCCTCCATTATACCGGCGTGTAGGATGTGTGCAAGAATGGAATGACATGAAATACGATTGCCTCTCTATCCATAGCATTCACCATGAGTCCCAAAATAACCGAATGGAAAACTCACTTGTAGATTTTTGTGAATTCCAAACGACTCAGAACAGATCATCAGTTGGTAAATAGCGTGGATTAATTCCGTCCTGTGGTGTTGTCGAACCGATGGGAAATTTCAACGATTTCTGAAGTACATACACAAAATGGTGAAATTATGACCAATATCATTAAGGACCAGATGTTACTCTAGAGTACTGTGAAAAAACAAGAACGAGGACAACACCTTTCAAATACATCGGAATAGGAACTTTTTTTCTTTCAAAGGCATTCAACTATTTCTAATTGATTGATATAAATCAATACTGTCATTGTCACCAATTATCCAGAAGATGAATGAAATATGAATTTGGATTTTAATATCAGTAAATGAATTTTTTTGAGAAGTCATTTCAAGGAAGAGCACTGTGCAAGATAAATTAAAACATACAGCAATAACTTATATCTCTTTATGGGCTAACTCGCAGCATGAACCTAATGATACAAAATTCAATCTTACATGAATGTATGCCTACGGCGGAAACTAACAGATAGCAACGGCAAAGAAGAAACTCCTACTAAACTCCGCAGGGTAATTGAACATTGGACACGAAATCTTAACATCGCTCATCTAATTTTTCTTCCGACGCAATCCGTTACACACCCTAACATGTTTACCGTGTCAATGTTCGCAAAGATCGAAAAAGTCAAATTACAATAACTCATAAAAATGAGATCACATTCCATTCATAGCCAAGATTAGTCAACAAAATACTTAAAAAAGTAGAACTCACTTGAATTTCAAAATAAAGGTCCAGATAGAATGTTGGTGTCGTTCTTGGAAACGCGCTAGCACCGTTTGATCCTTACGACAGTACGTATGCATCACCCTACTTACACACACAACCAGACTTTTTACAAGAACGAAAACAAAGAGGGTACTCTTGGTCTATAATGCCGTTCTACTTCGTCCAAAAAAGTGCGATACATTGACAGACTATGAACCGATGGTCTCCGTCAATTAGAATCATACCATAGGATTTCCGACTAGGTTGGGCAACAACTAAAACGTTCACATAAATTTGGACATGAAGATGAAACACAAAGTACTGGAAATAGAACACAATGAAGCAGAGTGCACATTACTAGGAACCATCAGCTTGGACGGTGCATGTCAAGTAAACAAGCAGTTAGAAACTTTCTTCGTTAATTATGCACTGTCGTCCCGATCTCTTTATTTGGAATTGGAGGCCATCTTAGGGGGATGATATGACTAGGATAGCGGACCACCATATCAACCTTGTACAGCGTTGCCATTTTAACTCCGATACGTCTGAAGATAGAAAGAAGTTAGGAAATTAGTCATCCGGGAATTGTGAGTTGAAATATGTATTGTATGGGTGTATGTATGCATGATTTCATTTTGCGTCTTTGTGACCGCATGTTGTAAAAGAGAGTATATAGTACGCCGAACAAAAATGTTGCAATCAGCTGCTTGTAAGAGCTAAAAGCTTTAATACAAATATTCAATTATGAAAGATGTACAAGGATTGTGGAGGAACTCCTACATTCTAGTACCTTACATTTCTGCACTACGATGACGTAAGTCTGCACATGCACAGTCCCGGCACATTTTGTTCAGTACGCGGGCTTCTCTTGAATTGCTAGATAAAAATCAACGGGCATGATTTCATTAGCTTCGAGGGAATCTGACAGCTAGTCGATATAAACAACTCTAATTTGCGTAGAATTCGGAAACATGATTTTTCCAAAGATGATCATGTCTTGCACACCTTGATCACCCAAACTATGAATGTACAGGTGGAAATTAGTCACGTATCTAAACAAGTACTTGTACCTGGAAATCAAGAAGGATGTAGTCACTAAGTCCAAAGGCTCTTTGGTAATGAGTGACCGGTTTCTTTACCTACGGAGAATATCCTTCTCTAGAATAATTTGATCTTTCCTTGGATACACGATCACATGCGTTACAACATCAAACACGTTTTCTACCTCGACTGCGCCCACAGATATCGCCTCCCTTAGTAATGTTTCCATTCCCAGCAAGGCTATTGCACGTGAATTTGTGCTCCTAGGCATTCCACAATAGTAAACCCTAATTAACCCCAAGGGATTGAACAAAACAAGAATGTACTGAACATTACAACATAAACAAATAAGAAAGTAAAATGCGGTTTAAACAGTTCAGGACGAAACCTACATTGTGTGTATTGGAGGAGCAAGCAGTAATCTAACGCTGCTAAACCAGTTGCGCTGCAACCAATCTTCCTCTAGCTCGTTTAGGAGAGTCTTCAACTCTAATCCTAATTGCAAGGATTCCTCAAGTAGCCGCTCCCATGGGCTATTGGAGGGGTGCATCGGAGCACATCGTTTCCCTTTACAAACATGGCCAAAAACAGTTGGGCTCCCCTGACCATCGACAGGTTCAGGTGACAAGCGTTTCGAGTCACGCAGCGGAGACAATGGAACGTCCCCATCCATATGCGTATACTTCTCCTCGCAGAAAGAAAAACTCCAATATGGATTGTGTCAGCTGTGAGGGATCCTAGAATACGAATTCTCCTGAATGTTTTAAATACAAAACTCATGCACTGAAATAGGCATGAGTAAAATTTACAACCAAGACCTTTGTTCCAGGGAGTACACCCATATGCAAACGAGCAAAAAATATGAAAGAAGGCTGTGGAGGAGTCCCCCGCACTTGTAAAACTCCGCCCAGGAAGTCAGCATCCACCACATCCTCCATTTGCTAGATCTAATCGAATGAGAGAGTTAGGTACAGCGAATGTGATTGACTGGTGTAGATTGTAGGCCCTTCAGGAGGACATTGCCTACTATAGAGGGTCTATAGTCCTCGACCGCTCGCATGGAGTTTGCATGGATCATCATCTCCTCCCGCTCCAAAATAATTGAAGTCCTAGTTAACTGCAGTTATGCATCCGTCATCATGATGATGACTTTTCTGTTTTGGCACCACACTAGGATTTCCGGTTCTTGCGTCAAAGTAGTGCAGTACGCAGCAAGTTTGCGTTTGTCGAAGCTCTTGGGAGATTTGAAGAACGCGTGCACAAGTTTCCTCTTCTCTCATTGAAGTATCTCTTAATGTTTTTGCGTACATTTTCATATAGTCTTCGTCCGTGTATGGAGCAAGTATCCTCGGGAGTGGCCTGTTGCAAATGCAACTGTCGATACGACTCACGCCTTCAGTTGCATGTGTTTAAGGCAATCATTTGCAAAGACCCACCCACTGGGATGCGTGATTCTGAGGCAGATGGAGGAATTGAAGAATAACCCTGAGTGCGATCACCCAGAGTGCGATCACCCAGAGTGCGATCACCATGAGTTACAGATGGTACTTGATGGACTAGCAGAGCAGATTCAGGCAATGCGGTCGAAGTCTGTTTTATCGTCAGTGCAAAATTTGGATGTCCCGAAATTCCCGGTTGATTCACGATGCCATCAAGTTACCAATTCCTACAACCGGTCCACTGTACCAGATCCCTCCCAGAATCCCGTAATGTCAACGCAGGTATCGTCACTTACTTATTCTGTCCACATCGCATGAGATACTTTAGCAAGTGATATTACGTTTGAATTGCCATAATGACAGATATTGTGAGGTACCACTCTATACTCGCTAAACATGTGAAGAAGTATCATGAGTGTAGTTTCAGACGCAAGGCAGTGGCTATGAAGACATCGCAGACATATGTACTATTTCGGAGCAGGTACGAACCAAAGAACCCCCTACAGTAAACCGGAAGAGCGGCCGCGTTTCTAAACGTAAATATCGTGGTAAGTGTCACTAGTAATCGCTATGTAGTAATCGGTAATGAGCCCTTTTTTGGAATTAGAGAATCATATTCCGTTAATTTATTCACCTTTGATATGCTTGCATTCCCTCTCTCGGAATCAACCTTTGTTGACGCTAATTGGAATTGTCTTCTACAAATCAGTTTTGGTTTCATATTTGACGTTGCTGTGAGGGACATAGGCGCAAAAGAAACGACTTCCATGTGCGTCGTGTTCAAAACACATTCGTTAGAGATGCTACACCGACTACTCAATGGACATGTTTCGTGAACATTTTGTAATACATACCCTCTTTATTAATATATAATTTTTTGTGTTTATCCAAATCCTCCTCTCAGTGGATGACGAGTGTCCCTCGCACCGTTATATGCATGAATGCAGTATACCTGTTCACACTATGTCGCCGACACTACAGAAAGTCTGCATAGCAAATACAGTAGAAACACGTGTCTAAATTTCTTTAGTGAAAATCCATTTTATACGGCGATTTGTCAAATTATATTTAACGGAGTTCCCGGTCATCGGCTCTACGGCATTACACGTGGAGTAGTAGTATTCGGCAACCACGGCACCATAATCCAACGTGCACCACACATGTGTCGCATTACAATGAGTTGAGAAATTGCCCAAATTTTCGGAAATCTGTACTGGTATCATACATTAATATCCGGAACATGTGTATGTACAAAACATGTACCCGTTCATGTAATATCTACCCACGCGGTTATCATTGCCACGTAGATTACGATGAGCTGGAATCCCTGTTAGCAATATTTTCCATCGCGGCAGTGGCTCTGCAGGGTCTCGCTGACGTGGAAGTGGACGAAGTAAAGTCTGTCCATAGTAGACGTAATTAAGATGTCCAAACTAAGACCCAGGTTCAAGACACTTCTCTTCAAAATCTCTTCCTAAGGGGCAATTTCCCTTGTAGTGCAATTATCTCTTCCAGAGACCCTTCCAACTATACAACCTCTTACTAATCCTTGTGAAGAACCAAATGAGTTGAATAATGAAAACTTAGAAGGGGTGAATTGTTGGGAACTTCCCTCAGATAGTTCATCTAAGAAGAGTAGTAGCGTGAGTAGTGAGTCAAGTGAAAGTGAGGACGAACCTTTAAGATGTTACCCACAACGACCACCACCACCGCCACTACCACCACAACCACCACCACCACCTCCTCCTCCACCACGTCCAGTTCCCATAACAAATTCTTATAGAATGGCACAACCCTAAAATGATGAATATTGCTCCATTCCCTATTTTTTATGATGAACCTGGTGAGGATCGTGATACTTAGCCTTCTTCGTCTCGATGCCAAATGATTATGCTGCATGCGCAACATTTCCTACATCTCCTTTGTTAACAGCAACAAACTCCAATCCATACCTCTGATTATGAACAAGACCACTCATAATGACATTGCCGTTGTGAATGAGCTTACATCCGTCTTTGCAAACAGGTACAATGTCCTGCTGCATTGCCTTATAGCACGAAAAAAGGCTTCATCCAGGGCAAGGGACATACAAAACATCTTTAAGAATTACGTTTTCATAACCATCGTCTAACTTGACACTAATTTGAATGTCACCAATGCCAGCAACATGTATTGACACACCTCCAATCCCTTCTACATGCAAAATTCGAGGTTGACAAATCGATGTAAAGGTGTTGAACCATGAGCATTGGTTAGTCATATGTTGAGTGCATCCACTATCTACATATCAGTGTTCACTAGATGGCCTCGGAATGTGTGCCATGAGTGCTTGACAATCTTCACTAGTATCAACATCTTGAAATAAGACTAACGCAGCAAAACCCTTTATTGATCCATCAGTCTTTCCTTTCGTTGAAGAGTCGTGAGCAGACTTGTCTTTGGACGTGCTTGCTTCTTTCTTGGATTCTTTGGTGCACTCCCTTGACCAATGTGCTTTCAGTACATACTTCCAACATTCAGTCTCCTTGCATTCTTCTAGGTCCTTACGTCATGCCTGCCATTGTTCATAAGTGAGTGTCGGTTTGGATACTTCCTTGAATCTTTGTTGGTATTCTTAGGTCATGTAGCTATAAAAGCAGCGACCTTCTCTATCTCCTCTATGTTCTTCAGCCGTGCCTCCTACTAGTACATGCGTAGACTAAGAACATCGAGAGTCTTTGAAGCATTAGCAGTCGTGTCCTTAGCGCTCAAGACGGTGTCGTAGCCGGCTGGCAGCGAACTCATGACTTTAGCTGTAACGGCATTCTCTGTGAACGTAGTATCTCCATGGCTTTTCAACTGATTCACAATTACCTCTATATAACTACTTTCACTAGCATCTTGCTCATTAATTAGCCTCAGCTTTGCCCACATAGCATGTGATATGGTACAACAAAGTACGTGCTGCAAGTATCTCTTGTCAAGGACTTGACACAAGATGCTAATACCCTGATTATCTTTCTTGATTCAAGAATTCTGCTCGGGTCCAGGATTTGCTGGTTTGACCTTTGAACCATCAACGATCGACATAAGTTCCTTTCCCAGGAAAACTGCACGCATTTGAAACTGCCAAAGATGGTAGTTCTTACCATTGAACCGGTCAATATTTCCTAAATCAAGATTGAAATCTGTCATAGCTTAAGCCTTCATGTAGAAAATAACAATCACTCCACGTATCACAGCTACTGGAAAAAATACTCAATCAAGAATTAGCCGCTAATCCACTCAATCAAAAAGAAACCCTCAGGAAATGAAAAAACTATTCATGAACCAATAATCCATTGTGTCTGTTCTTCAAATACTTTGTTAGTGTACTTAAAACTTTGTCCGGACAACAACTTTTAGGGCAAGCATCGTGGGCCCATAATCTATTGTAAGCACATTACGTACAATAACGACGGACTTGATACTCTATACAAACAGTGGCAAGATTCCCGACCATGTCCTGCAAGCTGAACTTATGAATTAATAGCAACGCTTATACATCACCAGGTTTCTCTAGTCTGATACATATGGATGACCTTTCATGAATACACCAAGCATCTAAGCTCCGAGAACGCTTATGAATTCACACACCTAGAGGCCTCTTTACACTAGTGACCAAGGGCCATGGCCAAGGGAAAATCTGCAATATGATTGGAGGAGAAGAGCCGGCCGGTCCGAGTACACTTTACACTAGCCATAAAAGGAGGAAGTGACCAAGAGGAAAAACGGATGATTAAATGACATGGAATCCTACATGTCCAGAAATGGATAAGGTTTCATGGTCACCCGGATAATGTGGCGAGACCACCAAAAGAGGTTCTTTCCCCGCATTATCCGGGTGACCAAGAGCTGAAAAAACAAAGAACCAATAGAAATTTTTTCAACAATTACTTTTTAAACATTTTTCCCTTGGCCTTGGCCACAGGCCCTATAGCCCCCTACCTGCCACAAGGGTTTGAACCCTGCTCTCCACCACGGAGAGTGATTCAACATCCTTTTCACCTCTTCCTATATTCTTGGTGTCCACAATCTCCTCGCACTTCTATTTATGCTAAATAGAGCCACCACATGTGTTGTCCTAGTTTTTTAGGAGCTAATTTGATGGCCTTGGAGCATTTTTTTGACATTTTCTTGGTGGTTTCTCTCTCTTACCATAAGGGTTAACACATGGATTAAGTTACAAGCTCGGATGGTCGTGGGAATTAGAGGATTTAACCGCACATGGCTATCAAGAAATGTAAGTTATCAAATCTACTCTTTTAAAAAATACATTGAAAATTTTAGTCCATCTAGCCGGTCGGTCCAAGTTCACTTTACACTATTGGAAGTGACCAAGGGATGAGAAAATTGGCTCTTGGTTACGGCTCTTGACCAAGGGCCGTGACCAAGAGAAATATTTGTCCCGGCCCTTGGTCACTAGTGTAAAGAGGCCCTAAGAGAGAGAGACAGTAAGTTAACCCTAACACACACAACTAGCCTGCAAAATTTCTGGCCCGCCATACAAAGATGACTGTCGACCGTAGATATTACACTTGCATATCCGTATCACTACGCATGCATATATATATACGTATGAATACGTATATTTCCATTACGAAGGACTTGCCAGAGAATTGGATGTTATCATGTTACTCCTTTCTCTATCGCAATAACAGCCAAAATTCTATTGCTGAGGTCACCAGCACCAGCAGGCAGGCTCCCTCTCCATTGAATGCTCCGCAACATGCCCACCACGCATGCTTTGAAGGGCCAGGCTCTTGTGCACAATTGCAGGCTGGCGCAACCCTGATCATCCTCTACCAGCTGCAGAGTTCAGACTACAAATGCAACCACCGTGTAACTGTTTTTTGTGTCAGGCTGCTGAAATGAGAGCTCGGGTGCCTTCATATGTGATGCAGCTCCTGCAGCACAATCAGCTTTGACTCCGTTCCAGCCTGGTCGGCGTTGCAGCGCAAGTCATGGCCTCTCATTCTGCCAGTTCTATTGTTTTTTAATTTACATTATTTTCTATGTTCTTTGTGGATGGATTATTGACATGTGAGTGGCGCAGAGTTCATCTCAGTGTTTCAGGTCCTCTGCAAGCCTCTTATTAATATTACTTACAATCCAGGTAAAGAATTAGTTAATTTTCTTGTGTGGAGGGTTATGTGTCATGATGGATCCACCGTGAGCTAAGGAGAATACCTATCACCGGCCTGACCCAGGCTCCCAGCTGGGTGCCAATTTGTTGCAGAAGGTGGTTGCCGAGCCCAGATGAGCAGCTCTGACACTGTAAAACGGTGGATTAGGCAATTACAAATCTAGCAGCGGAGGAGCTGATATTTATCTCGTCCACCTCCCATGTGTCATGGTGCAGGACGGCTCTCTTCTCCTCCACTGCGCTGGCATTCGTACAAGTGCGAGTTACTGTTCCTCCATATTGATAAGCAGCGTTAGAGTGGGTGGCTCAAAACCCGGGCAGCACCAGAAACCGCAATCTACACCTATCCAGGTGGCTTACATTATAGCCTCCAAATTTGAATTTCTATGTAACCATGGTATAAATTTTAGGTCAAGCGGTCTTTGAGCCACCTACAAGTTCCCCTTCCAAAACTCATAACTAATTCAATACTAATTCAAAATTAATTATTCCAATTGGTATAATTTTGTAAATACTTTGCACATGTTCCAAAAATTGATTCCCTTAGCCCCTAAAGGACAATCATCCACATTTGGGCTTTTTTGGAATTTGGACATGTACCTATGAATGCAATTTACATCGGGATTATCTGAATTTTTTATTGAAGGTGGGCCATTCGGAGATCCTCGTGTAGGTATTTTTATTTTTCAATTCCGACATTGGGATCAAAAGTTATGAAGGTATAAGTGTCAAACGATGCTCGTTGGGCAGCTGCTGAAATTTTCTAAGCCACTGTGAATGCAGCAAATTCTGCCCAAAACTGCCCAAAACTGCCCAAAACTGCCCAAAATTACAAAAATCTGCGAAAATCTGCCCAAAGAAGAAACTTTGAAATTCCACCAAAAATTGAGGTTTTGATATTTTTCAAAATTAAAAATTTCAATGTATAGAGAAGGTAGTAGAGCATGTTCCCACCGTTCGGATCTTTAATCCAAATTTTTTTCATATGCTATTTTTATTGTCCAAAAACGGCCTTTGTTTGTGAATTTCAGTATACCCCCTAGCGGGAACTGATTTTTTTGGAAACCTTCCACATCTTTTTTGAATATGATTTTTTTTAAATACAATTATCTACCTCAGTCTTCTTTGACGTGCATCAAAACCACCAAAATCTATAATGCAAAAAAATGGTTTTTTGAGCCTTCAAAACTCTGTTGTGCCTTTTTTTGCAGGGAAAAAAAACTTGTTTTCCTACTTTGAACGTTATTATCTTGCAATTGGTGAAGAATGAGTGTGTGAGATTTGGTGGACATGTAGACATAGAAGTCAGCTACAAGATCTTACGGTTAGATGTACTAAAAAAGACCCCAAGTTTGCAAAATCCACCTTGCTTTGAAGAGGGGCTGTTTTGAGGCAGTTTTGATGAAAAATACCCTCAGAATTTTAGGGGTTAATAAAACCCTAAACCGAGCCTGCCCATCTCAAATCTGAGTGGTTTCCCAGCCACTTACTATAAGTAAGCTGGGTGCTACAACCGACAAGGACAATAAGGGCGGCCCGAATCATTCAAAATGCTTCCGCAACATGGCTCCCTCAGAAAGTAATTTTCACATCCATGTAACTTAAACCGATAGTCCTCCACTCACTCCCAAGGTTACCTCCCCCTTTCTAACTTCCGAGTCAAAATATCTTGAACTACTGCTCTGATTCCTTGAGAGCTACGAGAGGTGGAAAGACCTCACATGAATAGGGTTCCAAATGATGCAGAGTCTGTTCCCGCCTTATATACCCGGACACCTGGTTTTACGAAGCACACTAACATTTTTTAGCATGTAGAACATTGTTCATGTTCTACATGTAGAACCCTGAAATCACAAATGCAAGGTTCTACAGTATTTTTTTTGATTTTTTTCCAAATTTGGATTCTACAACCCAAATTTAGTCTAGGAACCCCTCCCGTGGACCGTAGGACCAATATCCTGCAAGTTGAAAGGTTCTGCATGGGCCCACCCAAGGTTCTTTGGGGAGTTCGATGGGTATTAGTTAGTGTACCGCCGGTTTAACCGTAGAGCTCCAGAGTCCAGACAGACCCGAAACATCATTCGTGTGTCACGAGCATGTCGAACCAACCCATTGGTTTGGGCCAAGTGAGCCTCGCAGTCAATCACTCATTAATGGTTCAAACTGATTATCGCTAACTTCTGTAGTTTTTGGAGGAATTTTTGACATTGGGTCATTGTATGCAGGATTTTTCACAGAACTTTTTCAAGGTTTCTGATTTGTGATGAAAATGAAGCATCCTCTTGAAAATTGAAATGAACGATGCGAGTAGTTTCCACCACTAGTAGAAATGAGTGTCAACTACACCGGATATTACACCAAAATAGTTGCTAATTCAAGGTTTTAGAAATGGTGTACTCAAAAGTCTCTTTGGTGTAATATGGCACCTGACATGGACAGAAACGAAGGTGAACAGTGTCAATGTGGTCCCACCATCATTAAAAGTAAATTCAGTAAATTCGTTGGTTTTCAGTAAAAGTAAATTCAGAGTATGTATATGGGTAATTGTTGACAAATTGGGTGGAGATTGATTCTGTTCGTTGCAACATTTGACTCTTTGATTTCATAACCATGCCCTCAGGTCGATATTGCCTTTACCGAGGTTGGAGACACAGTGTTCATATTGGGATGACGATCCAACTCTGAGCGTGTTGGGCCTAAGATTGGAAGTATACATATCTCAGGAGGGACATACTTGCGACAATGCTTATGGGACTTTTCCACATATGCCTAAACCAGAAGCGTCAGTTGATTGTGATCCAGTTGGACCGGCTCCACCAACCTTGCTTTACCTTCTGCTCACTCAAGTTTACCTTCTGCTAACTTTGCACTACCTCTGCCTGGCCCCACTCTGCCTGGCCCCACTCTGACTGGTCACCTTGCACTGTAGTTCTCTCTCTGCCTAACCAAGCTCCCCCCGAAACTTGGAAGGCGAAGACAAAAACAGCAACTGTGCAGATGCAAGCTGTTCACTTTTCAAAACAATTGTGCACAACTACACCAAAAAGTAAAATCCACCAATGAGCATTGGAAAACTAGAATAGGACTACACCATTTGCAATTTTTGGTGTACATATTCAGTGTAGTTGACACTCATTTCTACTAGTGCACGGACACTTCATGCTCCAAAATCTCCTGAAACGAGGGATCAGGATGCTAGATTCGGCCTTTGATTTTTCAACTCAATACTTCTTTGTTTGTTTGTATGTATTTTTGTTTATTATTTAATTTTTTTTCAAAAACATATACAACATTATTTCGTTGTAAGAATTGAAAAAGTTCAACCATGTTTGCCTCAAGTTCTGCTAAAGAAAAGAAGGGCAGTTTTTTTTTGGGTATTTTTTGTTGATTTGGCACAAAGGGAAGAGTTTAGGTGGTTGATGATTCCCTCGTGGCTTCCTCCACGTAAAAGAGTGTTTTCCTGATAAATGTTAAAGTAGCAAATGTGTCATAAAAAATCTGCTTTAAAAAAAAACTCGAAAATACACTTCACGAATCGTCAATTGTTTCCTTCTTCAAATAAATTGACCTTTATAAGTGTTGATTCGGATGAGAGTTAGGTTATGAAATTGTATACCTTTTTTGAAAATTACGAATTTTTTTGAAGTATTTATCACCACTTCCACTTCAATTACTCATTTCTGCAAATCTAATTTTACAATGGGCTTTTTTTCTAAAATACTTCCTAGCTTGACACAAAACAATCATACTAATTTTTATTGAGGTGTACCTACATTCATGGGAAAAACCTTAACTTCAATTGTATGCTTAATGGCATGTCTATCCTACCATAGTACCATAGGTAGGTCATTCAAAAACTATTTAGAAATAAAAACAAACAACTTTTGGAAAATTATGAGGATTAAAAGTAAAAAATAAAAAATCTCTTTTTGAAGATATTGTGTTATTTCAAAGGCATTTCTTTCTATCTCTAGTGATTTTTGCAAAAGAAATCTATAAATTTGTTTTTTGAGGGTTGTACCCTATATTCTAAAAAAATGAATATATGCTCGAGGGGTGGTGAGCCCACTAGAATCCTGCAGCATACACTGAATCTGGGTCAATTGAACTTGATTATGAATTCCAATTCGGGCTTGGAAATAGTACGGTAATTGAATTGAGATACATGAATGTGATTTGCTTATTACAGTTTGATTTGACGAACTCCAGTGACAGGTTTCATTATCTGATGGGATAATTGGTGAAGTTGAACAAATGAGTTTCTTTTGAGTTCTGTTTTTTTTTTTCTTTGACACAAACAAGTAACTTTATTACTTGTTGCAAAAAATGGTACACTGCCAAGCGGGGAGATCGTTGGTTAAAAGAATGAAAAATCAGAAGTCAAGAACCTAGAGGAAAAAGCCCACCCGAGGGGGGGAGCAAATTCCATTGCATGCATCCGTTGGAGAATTCGCCTAATGCCGGCGAGAAAGCCCACTGTTGCTCCAATTTTTCAAGGAGTCGGGCTCGTTGTTGGGGCTGTGATACAGCTGTATGTTGGGCCTTGAGGAGTGCCCGGCGCCCTTTTGAGTTCTGTTTCATTCATTATTTTGGATTCGATTTCATTCATGCCATCCAAAGGTTCTATTCTGGAGAAAACTTAAATACTAAACAATGGGGGGAGTGGAATCTTAGTGTGTGTTGAGCACGCTCATTTTTGCCACCAGTGCAAATGATGACAGAAGTAGTGAGATATTTTGCTAAGACGCAATCAATAAAGTTGACGTCATGGCGTGAGGCAAATCTAGACCTACATTCACTGTAGTTCTAGACGTAAGCCACTGCACTATTTGTAAGGTAGAGAAACCTAAAGCAGATCACTTAAGGATTTTAGCGTATGTATTTGAGGCATATCTTTTGAAGAGATTTTTTCATGTGTACAAACATAAGGTTCTTGTTGAATGCAAAAATTTCCGTAATTTGATTCCCAATATTGAGATAATTATAAATATTTAAAGTGAGAAGTTGACTTTAGATATAGTGGAGATATAGGCTAATGTAAACCGACCACCATGACGCCATAAATTGATCATGGTGCTATTACGGAAATATTCCCACAAAATTCCCTTTTAACCAATCACACTTGATACTTTCTTCTAAACCTCTCAAGATTTTTTTAGTTTTATTTTGGGCAAATGGTACTTTTATTACCAATGAAAAAAGATCACAAAAGGAACAAAAGCACACACAGAACCGAGCCTAGGCAAGGAGCCCAAGCTGGCGGAAGAAGAGTGTGAGGACAGCCGAGTTACAATAACCCCTGTAACAGAAACCTCTCAAGATTTTGATTTTGAAATTTCTCTAAAATTAATTCAAAACTTCTCAGAAATGGAGAAGTCTACTTATCAGTTATGGGTGGCTGTTTGGGTATGGGTGTCCCAACCTTAAATCATTCCATAAGAATCTTCCCAGCAGAGAATTGGAAAAGGACATTGCAAAAATAACATTCTTCGTGAATGACCACAAAATGAAAACTTCATTTGAAAGATTGCAGAACTGCATTCACTGGCAATATGACTTATGTAGTTCACAAGCAATATGTTAATAGGATTTCGAAGTGCTCTACAACACATAGCAAAAAATGCAAGGTTGAAAAAATACTGAGACATTACACGTTATTCTCATGTGTGCAATGTCACTAATATATTCTGTAAGGGACTGATGGCGATCATGTTTACATTTCCGCTTCCGACTATGACTACTGACAAATCTCAAACTCTATGCATAACTGCCGAAAAATATTAAGTACTTGATAGCCATCAACTCCTCAAGACCCATGATTCTACTGAAAACTGCAGCACTGGATTGGCAGTGACCATAACCACTGTTCAATAGCCTAAGCCCTTACTCTGCTCAATCTTCCTGGTAAGAAAAGTTGCAGGCGGACAGATGACGTGAAATTCACACTGAAACAAGCAGAATTTGCCCTGCTCCATTCACCATCTTGATGCTCAAACCTCTTCAGTTTCGATTTGACCCATTGAGGAGTTAAACATCTGTCCAGCCTCATCTTGTCGCAATTTCCAGAGACCCTCAAATTTTACATTCCACTTTGTTACAAGGCTGCACCAACTTCCACATTTACCACCCTTCCAAACCTGTTTCCAGCAGAGCAGTCAGGTCCACTTTTCAGAACGACCTTCCTAATAACACACTCGTCCCACAACGCCTGTCATTCAATCATCATTTATGGCCAAACAGGAACGCACATATTCAAAGTCTAGCTGGTGGCTATCCAAACAGCTTACAAGAAATTATTACCATTAATGAGGTGGATCCCCATTCATATTTGGTGCCTGCTGATGGATTTGGTGCTGTTGATGTTGCTGGTGTTGTGAGAGCTGTTGTTGCTGGTGCTGCTGATGCTGTTGAAGTTGGTGGTGTTGCAACATGTAAGCATTGTACTTGTCCATATTTAAAGGCTGGATATCATGTAAGCACTACGTAAATCCTCATGCCAAGAACGATGACAGACACAACACAGTATTCAAGGGTTTTAATTGGCTACTTCTGCAAATATACACTTCGCAAAGTTGGTTTCAGATTTTACCTGATTCATTTGCATTGGTTGATGTTGGCGACCCAAGTAAGCATTGTAGGAATCCATTGGAACTCCGTTTGATGTTTGATAGCGGAGGTCGTGCATGTCCAGCACAGTGGATGAGCTTGCCATATTGCCGTTTAAGGATGGCCCTGCATGCGATGGCATGGGCATCACTGGCCGTCCTGGTCCAGAGACTCCCATGTCCATCATCCCCATACCAAGACCCATTGGCAACATCCCCATGCCCATCCCCATGGATGGCATCCCAGCCATTTGCGGCATCTGCATGTGTTGCTGTAATCCCGAAGGCACGACCATTGGTGGCAAGGTCATACCTGTCCTGATGGACATCATCTGCTTGAACAAAATTATGAAATTAGTTCTTCAACTCAACAGAAGCAACCGTAAACTCATGACACAGATCTAAACATCTAATGTTTACAAAAATAACGTGGCAACATGACCAACTGGAAGGGAAAATTTTCAAAAGGACCGATACCTGAAGCTGAAGCTGGAGCATCTTCAGGTACTCAATCGCCTCGTCCAACATGGATGCTTTGTCAGTCTACCATACACATTATCACGCAGTAAATTAGCTGGGCATAAAGACGGAGGTACCGAAAAGTCCCCGATGAATTTCAGACACTCTTATTGAGGAAGTGTACGAGCCATCAAAGAACTCAAAAAGACAATGAACACACCTTGTTTGAGTTTGGTATCAGCTCTTGCAGAGCTCTCATCTTCTCATTAATTCTGTCCCTTCGTCGCTGTGAGGACAAACCACATGTCAGATAAGTAAACACCCAAGAAAAATTCATACCCCCGAACCTCAGGGAGCACGAGAAGAAATGCGTGGTTCGTTCATCAATAAAAGATTCAAAGACGTAGACAGAATATGCAAAGCATTAACTTACTCTTTCTGACTGATTGTGAACTTCGGCTGCCCTGCTTCTTTTGGTTGTACTCCCACGACCAGTTACTGGTTTTTTTGTGTCCACAGACTCCCCCTCTCCATCCTGTCAATCAAAGACGTAACAAGAACAATCAGTTCCTTATGGGGAATATAGAGCAATCTCTACAATAACACAAAATTTGGATATCCTTAAGTTACTAGTCATGGGAAGCGAGACTAAATAGCCAAGACAAATATAAATCACCTTTCTATCAGCACATCAAATCAATACGGGGTAAACACTTACTTCACTTTGGCATTCAGCGTCTTCCCTCTCACTTGATTTCCTCTTTGTGCTCGTTGCAGCCTCCTTAGGTCTTTCAGCGCTGGTTCCATACCCACCTGAGGAAGATGTGATGGTTGGCTCCTGTACATCAGGCTGCTGCGTAACGTGTGAAACTCCTTTCTCAGAAGAAGCCAGCACGGCGTCGCTAGTAACACCTGATTGTCGGCAAGTTTCCTGATCAGCAGGTGTGCTTTTAAATTCATCTCCTGATGCAACACGATCTCCATCCTTCGTCGGTGACACACTAGGTGCGGCGTGCCATCTAGAATTATCAATGCCGTTACTCTGCTCCCTCTCTATCACTTCAAGTTGTACATTCACCTCCTGATGACAGCCCGTGGTGGACTCAGCAATACAGGAACTGGTTGAGGTAGATGCTTCAGCAATTGGCCTTCCAATACGATTCGGCTGCTGCTTGGGCCGTGCAGCGTTAGGAGATGAAGAATGGTTTACTTGCAAGGACCCAGCTGCCAGGCTGTGCAAATTTGCTTTAATCATGGCAGCAGGCCTCGAAAAGTGAGAAAAGTTCATGGACCCTGGTCTGTTACCTGGGGGAGACTGCGAGTTGAGAAGAGGAGCTATAGGTTGAATTTTAGGGGGTAACATAGGATTGGACAGGGGTGCCGAAGTAGGTGCTTTAGGTGCCAAATTAGATGTCGCACACATGTTGGAACCATTTGATTGGCTCGTATGTGGTTGTGGCCATCTGGTATGGGTAGAAGGTTGCTGAGATTGCAGAGTCCGCACTTTGCTGAAGGCCTCTACTCCAGTCTGAGGTAGAAGACCTGCGGCACGGCCAGCTCCCATCATCATGGCAGCATCTGCAATGGCAGCCCTGTTGCTTACATTATCGTTCCCGGGAGCTACTGGATAAGAAGAGCGTACTGCCCTAGTAGCCCCATGACCGAATGACTCTTTCAACAACTGTGTGTTGGAAGCTGGAAGCTTTCCAAAGAATTCAGAGCAGTAGTTCCTCTCCAAGGTAGCATCTAAAGGATACTGTAACCAAGAAACCATCTCGTCATCGATACTGTGCGCCAGATGCGCTTCCGTGGCTGTTTCATTCACCACAGCTTCCAGCGAGGCATCACTCTTTGGAATGATTGGTTTGGGAGGGGTCACTCCATCTTCGATTCCGTGTCCGCCGCTCCAAGCTGATGCGTACTGCCACTGTGACTTGCTACATTTACTACTTTGACCCTGCATGTCTATATGTTCATTATCATTCCAGCCTGCTTCCAACGTGTCCTGATCGGGCCTGTCATACATAAAAAAACACATCCAGCAGTGAGGAAGAACCAATTCGAAACTTCAACTTGATCTTGAAAGTAATCAAGAAAGAAAGAAAAACCGTGTCACGATGTGAGATAAAAAAATTACTTACACTTCCGAATAGTGACTCTTCCTTGAACTCACAAACTCCACTCTCCCATTCACTGATCCATGAAAGCCGTTTGAGGTAACCACAGAACCGAGCATACCGCCACTACCATCCCACTCTGGCACACAGAGACTCATAGTATAAAAACTGCATCACGCCGCCACGACAAGGTTCTTAGAATGATATTCCACTCATGAATCGGTCTTGATTTATCCAAACAAGAAATTCGTATGCAATTTCGATATGTGCCCACTCACTCGGGTCAAACCTTGTGCGTCATAAATCTTATGGTCAGATGACATTCTAGGTGAACAACCCAAGACCTCTGAAATACTGCGTCATGTGCTACTGACTGCTAACCAAACTAATCCGGCTACGATCTAGAGCAAGAAAAGTGAAGAGGTGTCAAAATCCGGGCTTCGGTGAATGACAGCAACTTCGCTCAAAAACGATTGAATGGGGCAATATGTAGAACCAGAGCTTCGAAACTCACATTCATCTTCGAAGGAGCGCACCAAAGCTACGTCACCGTGAAACGAGACCCCTTTCACCTTTACTGAAGCTCCTAGAGTTCACGGTCACAACCTAAAATGTCATAGCTATTCTCCAAACCAGCACTGTCGCACTTCGCCCCAACCTCAAATGACCCTTTGCGGCAGAGAAGACAAGGTCACCACTTTACCTTGAGATGAGCTGCAGGGGTCACCTGCTATCCTGACCCAAGCTTATTTTGCCTCTGTTGACCACTCAGAACGCCGTTCCTTTCGCAGAGACGAAAATTTCAGAAGAAAACAATGGTAACCACAACTCTTACGTAGAGACCCACCCAACAATCCCCCGTTCCTCCACAAACCACAGCTGCACCGCCTTCACAAGTCCGAGCTTTCTTCAGAGGCTCAAGCAACACCACCTACCCACGCATTCACACATTCACCACACGCTCAAATCGGCAGCTTTCTTTCTGCTCCCGACACCGGATTGCCGCGGCCTATCGACCTCATATCAAGCCCCTCCGAGATCCCTCTCTCGCCGCATCAGCTCGACTCCTCCACGCATTTCAATCCCCCACCCCCGCCCTCACCCCCTCCCAAAATATCACATCCCCCTTCAAAACCCACACACACATGCAAAAAAAACTCCGCACAACAACCTAACCTTCCCTCTCCTCTACTCTCACTCCTCAATCACTCCCCCCAACCCCAACATTGAACGACCCCCTCCAGCTCCCAAAAAGACGGCCACCCCCAAGAACACCACCAACAGACCGAAGACCACAAACAAACTCACTCACTCCACAAAGTTCACCAAAGTAGCTGGGTGGGTTTCTACTCCACAACTACCACATCCTCTTCCTCATCCACATCTCCTTATTCTCCTCTACTGTTCCTGCGCGTGTGCATCCTTCGCGCTGATATGCGTGTGGGAAGGGTTGGAGTTGAGTGGTCGCTGTGATGTGGTGTGGTATGGGGTAGTGTGGCTATGTTACCGGGATGACGGGCCGCGGGTGCTCGCATCGACGCAGTCTTTGGAGGCTAACTTATGCCATGGCGTGGAGGGCTGCCCCTTCCTTCTACTGCGTTGCTTTCTAGGTACCGCCTACAGTGGCAAGGGATGTATCTTAGTTAGCGCCTGCCTGCACAGCTGCAGAGGCCGGGCAGGGGAAGTGGGTGTGATGTGGTGTGGTGAGAGGCAGAGGAGAAGGAGAAGCCAGAGCCAGTAAAGTGGGTGGTGGCGAAATCCTTCCAGCACTGCAAGCGCAGGCCCCACTGGCGCTATCTCCACCCAATCATTCCGCGCATTAACTTACTATATCGTCGCACTCCACCATGCTTGCGAGGCTGCGGATATCATCCCAGCTTGCATCGCATCGCATCCAAGCTCGCGCTCTCTTTCTCTGACCCTCTCTTCAGATGGATCCATCCATGGATCATGGATCCATCCTAAGTTAATTTCCATGGTTGGCTCTGCCTAAAAATCTGCAGTCGTCTCGCCTCTCGCTCGCTGGGCATTTTCTCGCATTCATTGCCGGTGCTCCAGGATGCTGGAATGGCGCTGAATAGGCACAGAATTGATTATTTTTTGGGCACCATCTAACTAGTGTTGGCAGCACGGGAGGCTGTATTTAGGCCATTCGTGGCCGTGTTGGTGGATTTTAAACTGACGGCTTCAGTGGCCTGTGGGAAGTTTGAGTCCTTCTCTGCGGAAGCATTTTAAAAGTATTATATTAAGCCGGTCAGTGGGATGCGATTGAACTGCGCGTAATACCAGGTAAGAAAATGAACGGAAGGTAAAGGGAAAGAGTAGGGAAAAGCCGCAGCCTAGCTCCTGGTTTCGATGCAAGTTTTGCGACTCATCCTGCCGTCGAATGTCGAAGAAAGCGGAGATGCGGAAAAGGAGATGAGCCTCACCACCGTCGGGCAGGACATGTTGCGACGGTTGTGGATCACTGCAGGATGAACCGATGAGCAAAACTCCAAGAAGTCCATCTCTGATCTCTGCTTGCAGATCGCACAACAAAGAGAGTGGTTACGGTGAGGTGATTTGAGAGCAGATTTTTAACATGCACAAGTGGATCAAACCATGACCCCACAAGTACTTTCCACGCAAAAGCGTTGATTAGAAAACTCTTGTTGACGAGCTCTAACGACACTCATGCCGCTAAAATCTATTATCCACTTTTGGAACGAAGCTGCTTGCTTCGTGATTTTGATTCTCCTGATCCTGCATCATCAATAAGCTCCGTGGAGCTTGCAGAGGGACACGTAGTTTGCATTGCACGGCAGTGGCCTCTTGGTTGGAGATTTGGCGGTCGAGAGCTTTGCGCAGAGCAGTAAGCAGCAAGGTATGTGTAAGGAAATGGAAATGAAAACTTCAGAGTCGATGTCGCATTGGATATTCTGCTATTTTCTGTGGTTTGAACAAGAATTTGAGTCAGGCATCATGGTCATGGGCCACGTAGCCTCACTCCACAGGCTATAAGTGTTGGGAGGTTAGTGCGTTTCAGGTATGGTCTCAATATTTTAGGTTAGTCTTCACTCTTAAACTATCCATGTCGCTTTGCAAAAATTGGTAATTCTTAGTCACCCTCTTGTGTGAGATTTGTTGTCCATTCAATATATTCTGTTATTCAGTACGTGACGGCAATTTCTTACTTCCTTTTGTCTGCCTTCACAACCCTGTATCGTACAAGAACTTAACATTGCTCTCAACACCTAGACTTGGGATGTAAACCATCGGGATCACGCACTTCAATGCAGTTAAAATGTTTTTGATCTTGAATGCTGTCAACAAGCTGTAGCGCTGGAGAACACGAAGTATGATTGTCCTACATCATATGCATCGTCTTTGACTGAGTGAAAATTTTGTGCATTCAAGCGTTACAATTTCCGTCTCAAATACCAGAACTCCCACGAGTTCAAAGCCATCACAAATATTGCAAGACATGAAAGAGGAAATGACGCTGAGCCGCCGGAAGCAATTGTACCAGCAGATGCCAGAAACTGTTCAAAAAGTGATTTTACATATGACATCACGCTGGAAAGAGACAATTCTGAAATACCAGACTAATTAATAGAAAGTCTTCTGAATAGAATCAAAGCTTTGCAGATACATTTCTAAATTTTGACTGCAGCCATGTTGGTACAGATTTACAACACTTTCTCAGGATCCGAAAGAGAAATGCGTGTTAAGGCAAATTTGCAAATTCTGGTAGCTTAGTGTCAATCCAGGTTGAAATCAGGACTACACAAAACCGACTATTGTTGTACAGTACATGTAAATCACAAGCGTGTTGCCAAATCAATGGTAGACAATAACACCTTAGGGCACATGTCACGATCCTGCAGTATCAGTATGTCCTTTGAGGTATAATAATTTGAACAATTGTCTAAGTCCTTACTACTAGGTTGACCTGTGATGATGCAAACATGAACACACCAAGGTACTAGATAATGGTGCAATTAATCATTGAAGAATCGAAGGGCGAAAGCTTTTAGTTTGCAAGCAAGTCAAGTTGTAGCTAGGATCCTGCAAGAAAACTATTTCAACGGATCCTTCTTGAATGAGCATCAGTTCTCTATATAATATGATATTACACATGGAAAAAGAGGCTATGTGCTCTATCATTCTCCCACTCTCCACCTACTTGCATTCTTAATAGCAGGCAATGACCCAAAGAAAACCTCCAAGTGAGCATTGGAACGTAATAAAGAATTTGCACCTTCTCCAATCATGGAAGAAATGTAGCTAGGGTGCTGCAAAAACTTTGTGCAGCAAGACTTCAATATTGAAGCATCTAAAAACCAAAAACACAATCATTCAAGAGGTATTTGAGATCTTCTTGGCTAGAGGATTTAAATATCTATTTGTTTATAAAGCTTGGTGAGGAGTTTCTAGAACAAGTAGTGTAGAACTAAAAGTGAAACAAGATAACAAAGTTGGCACATGCATTGCAAATTGTGGAACCATAGCCTCCTTGCGTTAATTAGCAAAATATAGACACACAATCACCAAAGAGAGGAACAATGCCTCCTCGCTTGCACATTCACATTCATTTCATGATGCTTATTTCCACTGCCAACAAAGAAGACAGCACTTGTTGCAAATTGGCAACAGTGGCCTACTTCACATCCACCCTAGAACTTATGAAAAGATTGTAGCATTGCCAAGGTACAAGTGGATGGCGACACCCCAATTGTGTTATCTACTCAAAAGGCATTGACATCATGAATATCTAGGATCTCTCTATTCTCTCCCATCAAGTGTTGCACCTTTCCTCTTCTCGGGAAGGGGCAGCACATCCATCCCCGACCCTGCGCCTGCTCACGTGCACCAATGGAGCCCCGCTCGCCCGGGCGCCACCCTCTAGCCCGAGCCCGTCTCGTCCGTTCCTCGTCCCTATCCTTTTTGTCTCCGCCCCTCTCGTCCTTCTGCTCCAACTCCCCGCCTTGTCTTTACTCAATACTGCCGCCGTCACTATAGACGCCTACAAGGGGGCTTGACACCATGACAGCAGAGGGCTTAATTGAGGATAGCGCCTGGAATTGTCAATGCTGCATTGCAAAGATAGGGCGTTTGGGTTTAGAAAGATTTTCACTGCAGCATCAATGAATTAGACAAACCGTGGGAAGAAAACCGTGGTCATGACGAGGTCGAGACCTGTGTAGGACGTAGATTAAAATCAGCCAGTGGATGAGAATTATGATAGAGGATATTTCAACGGCAACCCTACGCAAGAGCAGAGGCGGCACTAGAAAGGCAACAATGAGCAGACTAGATCGAGTTTAGAGGAGGTTGCTAGTTCTTCCATTCAAAGTGTTGCTGGAGATCATAGTTGCAATGGCTTTGTTGTAGAACCCACAGCTGGCAATGACCTCTTCCAGTGCAACTCATAAAGCATGAGTCTCAAAGATCCAGAACGGTCTACGGTAGGAGCCCAGAATGATGGCCTTGTACCAACCACTGCCTGTGTCGTGCTAGAGTTGGAGCTGGGAGCCGAGATCAACACCAGAAGTGTAGAAATTTTGGGGACTGTATAAGGGGTGATGGACATGGGTAAGGTTGCCTTGGGTAGATCACCCAAGAGGTTCCTATCCATGTCCGTTGTCTCCTAGTCATGCTCCGACTGCTCCAACATCAAGTCGACCAGAGCAATGTCGATACACTGATCCAAGTACCTCGAGGGTGAGACATCAGCAACGGGGGGATGGCTTTGGAGATACTCATATGCATACAATGCGATCAGGTTAGCTGGGTCATGGACCCATCCCACTTTGTTTGCTTTAAAGGTTTCTTGGCCTTTTCCATGGTCGTCCGTTCTTGTTGCAGACGTAATAGCTCGTTTGGAATTGTTGCTGTTGGAAATGGCAATCTGTGGTGTTGTTTTAGAGCATTGTTATTGTTGACCAAGGCTTTATACAAAGCTAGAGCTTCGACACTTTGGAATCCAGCGTCTTTGTACGCATAGTTAAAAACGTCTTCTCCTTGGTGAGTGTATCCACATGCTCTTGGATTGCAAGAAGCTCTAATTGGAGATTTCGCACCTGCTCCCTGAGGTTGTGGAGTGTCTCCACTAGAGGAAAACAGTGTCCAAAGTGACGTTGTTTAACGCAGTTTTTAACGCAGTTTAACGTGTTGTGTTTTTTTGACTCAAAAATGGCAAAAAGGTCACGGACGTCGCTTTAGTTTAACGTACTGCAATAAAACATGTTAAACAAGTTAACACATTTTAACGTGCTTCGTCAAAAGTGACGCGAACACAAATTATGGAAGTTACCTAGGGTGAGTAACTTCGAGAGTAAGTTTTCTGCCACGTGAGCATTTCCCTCTTTTTTGCATTCCACGTTGCATGTGACATGGATATTTTCCTATATTATTTAATTCCACGTTGGATATGACATGGGCAAGCCACCATTGTCGTGATGGATGAAAACTTTGCTGATGTGGCATGGAAATCTGACGTGTCATTTAGGTTTCAAATGGCCAAGATTGTGACACGTGGAGTGATGGTGGATTGAAGGTATATTTTTGCATCGAATTTGGGATTTGTGTTATTTTGTGTTTATGTAAACGCAGTGTGACGTGTTTTGGAAGTACGTCCGGGACGTTAACTTTGACGATGTTTGACGCTAATAAACACATGTGTCACATACTTTAACGCGTTTACGGAAACGTCTTTAGACATAGGATGATGTTTGCCACGTCAATAGTGACGCATTCAATTTGAATTTTGTGTCAAAAGAAACACAATGTAGTTTTCAACTTGACACTGATAAACACATATGTCACATATTTTAACGCGTTTCGGAAAATGTCTTTAGAAGTAGGATGACGTAATATAAGGAACTGCTCATGCTAGATCCTTCTTAATCTACACAGCCCACATCACTGTGCTCACGGTGAATTTATAGCAACATATCATCCAAGAAACAAGGGAGGAATAGAGACAAGAAGAAGATGGAGAACAAGAATAAACTTAGGAAAAATTGTCCCCCCCCCACCCCCCAGATTTTATTGAAGTACTGTTCAATTTATAGGTTGCCATTACTCCATCCTAGCTCGGATTTGGACATGCCTTAGAGCATGGCCACTCGCTCGCAGGCTAGTGAGCCAAACAGTGCCAGCGCCAGGGCTGGAGCCTCCCTGTTCCCCACTGCTCCCCGTTCACCGGCCCCTCCCTCTCCGGCCACGGCGCTCAAGTGCTCCAACCCAGCCGCCTGCTGTGCCTCTCCTCTCCTCACAGGGCGCCTCATATTCTGCAAATAATCATTGTTTTGTGTTTCCTTCTTGTATTGAAGTTCAAATGGGAGAGATGAAGTACAGAGAAGGACAATTTTGAGGTATGTGCAATGAAGCATGGGCTGAAAATGGTACTAGAAGTTAGTAAGGGCGGGAGGGAGGGCCGGGGCTGGATGGGGGAGTAGGCGGGCCAAGTGCCGCAGGGGCTGAAAACAACCCCGCCAGAGAGGTCGCCACCGGTGGCGATAGGAGCCACGGGTGGCGATGCTCTTAGCTTTTTGGAAAGCTGAGTTGATTGTGCATCTATCCTCAAAATCTCAAGATCATAAGATCAATATTCAAAGACTGATAGCTAAAACTCCGAGAACCTTCCTCTAGCCACACTCCTTTGACAACCCCAACTTTGGAAGGCGATATCTCACTCGCTATAACTCGGAATTGGACGTGCTTACTACCATTGGAAAGCCCTACAAGAGATCTACAACTATGTGAAATCTCAATCTACTAAAACAAGATACAAGGGAGTGATAGGGAAAACAATGGGAGACACTCTATGGAGTAAGAAGAAAACACAAAGAGCTTGAAAACAAGCTCTCAAATACAAGATAAGAAGTTGCCGAATTGGCGGCTCACCCTAACCCTACCAAGGCTCAAAGTACTAATCTAAGACCTTCCTAGATGAATGTTTCCACCAATGAATGAACAATGGAAACATGAGTTAACGTGTACATCATCAAAATCCTTGCCGCCACGTCAGCCATAACCTCCACGCACATCTGACACGTCACCTATGTGATTACATTTCTTGGAACACAATTTAACGCAATTTATGTCACTTTTAACGCGCGTGTCACACTTGACACACCCTAGGATGTTGACCAAGTCAAACCATAGCCGCCACGTTAGCCATGGCCTCCACGCACATCTGACACGTCAGCTATGTGATTATGTTTCTTGAAACGCAGTGTGACGCATTTTTGTGTCACTCAAAACGCAGGCGTTACTATTGACACCCCCTAGGATCCAAACCCTACGTTCTAGGTTAGTCGTATCTTCCACACCTTTGTTCCAAATAAGCAAGGCATTCCATGTAGGATCTGTTAGTATGTTTTTAGTAACACAGTTGAACGTGGCACATGTCATGATAAACGCCCTCTATGTTGAAAGAAACATGCTGACGTGAGATGTGACTAAATTTAAGAATTTAAAAACTACTGTGAGGTAAAAAATGAGGTGAACAAGTTACTTTCTACAAAGCAGACTTATGTTCAAGTTGAGGCGATGTCACTCATGTTGTTATTTTTAACGCTGAACCGTCACTTCAAAATTCAAGTGTATCCTCTTTGACAGAAGCTGTTAAAGCAACGTCAATAGTGACGCGTGCAAGTTAAAACGTTTAATGTGCAGTATGTTTATTTGGATCACATTTCCACACTAATTTCCATAAGTCCAGGTTTACGTTTTGGATGACGTAGAGAAACGCAGGACTAAATGCTATTTTGCTCTAATGCTGGTTTGTCTCTTCCATCTGCTGCTGATATTCCATCTTCACGGCCTCCACCTGTTTGTGAGCCTACGTATGTGCGACTTGGACAATCTGGGTGGCCTTGCATCGGATACTCTCCTCGAACTCCTTGTGTGCCTTGTCCAAAGCTTGATGCTCCTGCTCGGCATCATGAACAAACTAGAACACAACCTCCATGCAGGCGGTGAGGGTTGCTTTCTTGGAGTGGAACTCTGTATCTTGCAGACCCCAAGTAGATTGTGTAGCCATGGCCGTGGTTGGAGCAGGCTTAAATAGTGGCGGCATCTTGCTCGGTACAGGGGCTGCATTGCTCTGTGCAGCTACTGCTGCGATCTCGCGTTGGACGTCCAAGAATGTCCCCAAAATTGGCGGTTGGTGATGGCGCCTGTATATCGACATAAAGTGTGCAATGTAGGCGGAAAGGAAGGGGCCGATGGGGCTCGAATACCCTGGCCTGCGGCGATGCCCGCGTAGGTCAATCTTGAAGTTTTCTTCAACGAGTAGCCCCCAATTGATGCGTTCCCCCTTGTCGGCTAGGAGTAGGAGGCTGAGTTGCTCGGGAAGAATGCCGTTGCACTCATTCTAAAAATACTCCTGACTGAAAAACCCCACGCATCCTGGAGAACCATGGATCCTCATAAACTTTACCGAGGTTAAAAATATCATACGTGCCATCGTCTCTCATGGTGTGTGCGAGGGCGCTGAGGTCTGGTTGCGGATTTGTGCATGCAAGGCTGCATTCAATCGCTCCCGTGCCATCCCAGCCAAAGAATTTGTGTAGGTACCGGCTCGAGTATTGCACCAAAACTTCCTCGACCACCCCGGATGGTTACTGCTCGTCCGCTAGGTGCTCCCGGTTAGATGCAAGGAACTCTTGGCAGTGCTTGATGTTGATCTTTCTTTCCAAGAGTGTGAAAAAGCGCCTTTATCCTGTCTTCCTTGTCAAGATCAGGCCAGATCTTCTCTTCCACTCCATGATCTGGCGGGGGACAATGAAGGGCGGAACATGTTTCTTGCTTACCATGGTGACAATGTGGCACTGACAAATCAGAAATTCTACTGTGGGCTATGTGTTTTGCAGGATAGTAGGAAGAAGAAGAGACAGTGAGAAGCTGAAGGATAATGTCTAAGAGGAGGAAGAGCGCTCATAGGCTGGAGAGCTATCGTCGGCACACTATGTGGGACAGCTGGGTGACCAAGCTCCTTCTTTGGGAGGACCAAGGGCCCCAAGGAAGATGATGGAGTATGTTTTGGACATGGTGTGACTAAATGGAGAAGATGTAGACAAGGAAGACGGCGCACGGGCGGCTGTTGGCAAGGATGACTGCCTAGCGCGGATGGTGGCGGCGGGGCCCTAGTGGTGCGGAGCCTATGGCTGACCCTGGTTGTCCCATTGCTAGCATGTCCCTGATTGCTAATGTCGCCTAGGTCCAATCTAGGTCTCCTGATTCGTCAAAGACAGGGTAGGAAATTTTGAGAAGCTTGGCCTGCCTTTCTAGCTCACTACCACTAGTAGTAGCTGTAAGGTTTCCTCTGGGAAGGGTGGCCAATCTGAGTTGTTCTATTGGAGCCTCGGATGCCTGGGGGTTTACATGGTTGGCTTCCTGGGTACAACTGTCTTATAAAGTCTAATATTGGATGCTAAGCATTTCAAGTTTAGCATTGGTAGCATCATTTTTTGCCGCTAGGTCCGTCATCTCTTGTTTCATCCATTGCACAGAGTCTTTCATGGCATCTGGATCATCTTGTTGTACAGTTTCTTTAGCCTCGGGGTTTCTTACTGTGGCAACATTTCTAGGTGGCATAGTGTTTAGTTTAGGAGAAAGTTTGGATCTATTTCAACATTCCATCCCCAGCATGGTCGCCAAAATCTTAGGCTGGGTTTTGCCAATGCAGATGTGAGATTATGGAAGACTACGTACAACCAAGAATCAGGGGATCAAGTAAGACACGTGGCACGTGGCACCCTAATACAACTTGGTATTACCTAGGAGTGGTTCAGTGACTAGGTAGGTCCTGGTCCTTTGGGGGAGTTCTGTTACGACCCAGGAGTCTTCTCGTACCGTAAACCCAGTGATTGCAGAATCAGGTGGCCTTGGTATCCCAGACGAAGGCCTACAACCGGGAACCCAAGACTGCTAGGTGTAATCACAGGAAGAGAGAGAGATTATACGAGAGTTTGATGCGACAAAGGACTATGGAATCGATCCAACAAAGAGACTAAGAGACAGTGGGATGTAAACATGGTAAAGTGGACCAAAAAAGTGCTTAACTATTTGTCAATTTCAGCCCTTTTGCAAAAACTACACAAAAGTGATGGAAAGATGTAATTGAAGTCAACTTTTTTTGCTAATATGGATTCTCAACTTGTTTTTGTACAACTTAAAAAAGTTTCATGCAAAGTAGACACTTTAAAGTTATCGTATGAGGGCTTTAAATCTAAGCAAAGTGAATGCAGTCATTTGAAAACGTGGCTAGAAAAGAATCAAAAACTATCTAAAAATCACTTTTGATGAAGTGGGGCCCTTTGTATGTTTAAGAGGTATTCTAAAATAGTCAATTCATATACTCAGTAATTGGTTTAGGGTTTCAAAAGTACTGCAAGGATGTTTTTTGAGAGGGTCACTTCCGCGGCACTTTTTGTGAGTTTTTTTTCACCGAACATTGTTTTCTAAATTGAAAAAAACATCCTCTAAAGACAATAGAGGGCCCTAAATGAAGAAATTAAAACTTTGGAAAAGTTTATTTTCATCCTTTAGAACTAGTGGTCAAATTAAGTTTCAATTGAAGATGTTCTTTTTACGAAGTTGCGTAAAAGATACCTAGTGACGCCCTAAAAAGTGACTAAAATGCTCAAAAACTACACCAAAATGCTCAAAATCAGCTTTGAGCTTCAAAAACCAGCACACTTCATATTCACTTTCTAGTGATCACACATTGCACTTACTGGTCCACTTTATCGTGCTTACACCTAGTGAGTGTAGAGCATGGAAGAAGAACCGAGTGAAGACAGGTGACCATGAATTCCAAGAGGATTAGCAAGGAAAACTAAGTGCCATCAAAGTGGCGAACTTATGTATTAGGAAAAGAGAGGTTTAGTGCGGCAGCCCGTGAGCTTAAGTCCGACCTTCGTCCAAAATTTGGAGAGGGCGACTATTGCTATTCGCTGCACTTTTATACTATATAGTGCTACATGTTTTCTTGCTACTACTTGTAGTGCCGCTGTTAAAGGGTGATTTAGCTCACCCTTTAGAAGCTAACGTTTACTGTCCAGATCTAAGAGGAAACCCTCGAAATTTTAGTACCCACCTAATTAATTCCGCTTCTTACCATTCTGCCCCTAAACAGCACCAGATTCCCATCATTCTGCTCTGATCTACTGCTCTATCGGTTCTAAAACCCACAATGCAAGAACCCACCATCCAATTCTGCTTTAAGCCCTAACATTCAATGTGCACAAATTCCAATGGTTCAAAACTGTTTTCTCATCATTACTCTCTCCCGGTACAATCAGATCTGCCTCTAGATCCTGCTCTACAGCAGTAACCTGCTCCTCCTACCTCCGAACCCCCTCTACCATACTCCCCTACCTCTGAAACACACTCACCCACAAGAGAGAGTGAGAGCCGCCATGCTCTCACTCCTCACTACCCCCCCAAACCCTAGCCGTCGTCATCCACTGTCCATTTTTCATCCAAGTCGATTTTTCATCCGACTGTCAAAACTTCATCCAAAACGCAGTAACTAAGGAATCTGCAGTAACTAACTGTTTTACTGTTCCTGGCAGTTTACTGTCCTGCTCCTAAATTACTGCTCCTAGGTAAAAGGCCAAAAATCCCTTCAACATTATCCCCCTTTTAGTCTGCATCTGCCCTCAGATGCTCCCGCTTTCCAATTTTATGTAGTTAGCCAAAAACAAAAAAGGAAATTAAAAATTTAAAAAGAGTTTACTACTGGTCCTACCAGTATTCTTCCTAAAAACTACTCTAGCCACTAGTTGGTGTTGTCTTGGTAGCGGTCGCTACTGGTCCTCCTGGTGTCTCCACTGGTCCTCCTGGTATCGCCACTGGTCCTGGTGGTGTCCGTTTTGCTACTGGTCCCCCTGTTACCGAGACTGGTCCTGCTGCCGAGTCTGGTCCTGCTGCCGAGACTGGTCCTGCTGCAGAGACTGGCCCTGCTGCCGAGTCTGGTCCTGCTGTCACCCTCAAGGAAGATAACACCTCCTCGATAGTGTGATCCACTTCCTCCATCTCCGTGGTGAACTGGGGTGCCACCTGTCCCTCTTCCACATGTTGCTCGTCATCTGCCCAGTATACAAAGTTTGGAAAGGCATCGGAAAAACGAACCAAATACCTGTTGAGGCGCTCCTGGTCTTCCGAGTATGCCCTCAGTTCTTCACAAACCTGTTTCTTGGTAGTTGCGAGGAGATGCCGAGCCAACCCCTTGCTGGTAGGAGTCGTACTGGTGCCGACAACCTCCAGTTGGCGCTGTAACTGTTGGTTTTCTAAGGCCAGGCGGTCATAATCTTGTAGTTGGGCGTTCATTTCGAGCTCCTTCTCCAGCCTTTGCCTTCGTCGAGCTTCTAATTTGCCCCCTGCTGCGGCCCACCTCGTTCGCTCCTCACCTTGCTCCTCCGTTAAAGCCTTCAGCTTCCTCCTGGTTTCTGCCCCTGCGGCCTTTTCGTGAGTCAACTGTTGCTCCGTAACCTGCAGCTGAACTGCTTGCTGACTGACCTTCTGCTCCAATGCCAGATTCATGGCAAGGAGTTCTTCATACGTCGGCCTCCTACTGTCCCTCCTGGACTGTAAGTCCTGGAGCCTCCCTGTCTCTGTCACTAAGACCTGCATCTGCTCGGCCAATCTAGCCAGGCCTGCTGTTATTTCCGATTCTCCCGACTCAGCCGATTGGAAAGCTTCCCCAAGATTCCGAAGAGATAACTTACCTGCAGATTGAGGGTCAGGTAGGGTCGCAATCTGGTCTGCCCCGAGAGTCCTAACCCCCTGGTCTGCTGCTATTCCCCCCATCTCTGGCCCGGTGAACTGTTTGTTTGCAGCTGGTGGAGTGGTGCCCAGGGTTAACAACGTCCGGGACGCCTCCACTGGTGTCCTGCCCGTAGGTCGTTCTTCTTTTTTCTGCTGCTTCGCTTTTGCCTTACGTTGGGGGTTCTGTCTGGGGTTAGAGGTAATGGCCCCCTTCTCAACCTCCTCTGCCTCCTGAGGGTCCATAGGCTCCGACGAACTGTCCTTGTATCGTGGTCTGGTCTCCGTCCTTCGCAGTCTTCTGAAGGTCTGCCTGTTGTCAACCTGAGTGGAGGGAGATGACTGTACCTTCCTTTTCTGCCCTCGTTTTTTCTTCACCTGCCCAGAGGATGACGAGGACTGCCGTTCTGCTCCTTCTGGCTGTTCCTTTCCTCGTCGACCAAGCTGCTGTCCACGAGCTCCCTTCGACCCCTCTCCACTAATGGCATCCGGTGGAGATTCCCCTTCTGGCCTGGATGGTGTTACCTCGGGCTGGCCCTCGCTATCTTCATCCTCCTCTTCCTCCTCTTCTTCCTGGCCCGGTTCGGGATCCACATAAGTTTCCTCATCAAGAAACCAATTTCTTAGTAAGGCGTCGATCAGCTCTGCCCCTTTGATCTCCCTTGTTGGGCTGGTATGGACCCTGATGAGCATTCTCCTCAGACTGGACAGGATGAGGGGAGCCCAGTTATGATCGCCCCTCTTGACTGCTTGATACATGTTCTCCAGCAATTCGTTGCTGACATACATGGACTTCTTCTTCAGACACATAACTTCCACCAAAGCCCTGACTCGATCCTGGTAAGGCTCGTCAAACCCCTTGATCCTGGTCCCGTCTGAAGTGTGGTCTGCTCTAGTTAGGCCAAACATGTTCACGTGTCTGCTGTCGAGTTCGCCATTGGCCTTGGTAGCTGGTGCGGTCTTGCTCCCCTCTATCCCTAAGGCCTGCTGTATGATCCAGGAGGTAATCTCCACTGGAACTCCTCTTACCGAGGACCGAATCGGAGTAGTCGGCTCAGTCTTCTCGCCCTTCACGTACTGGAATCCCTCCACGAAGTCGGATACCAATTCTGCCCTTGGCACTCCCCATGTATACTCGTAGAATGACCCCAAGCTGACTTTCTCGGCCCAGACGTCGTCTTTCAGATCCCTCCACGCCTTCCAATGCTCTAACGGGAGGAATGTAAGGCGTATCTGTCTCTTCTTCTTCCGGGTGATGGTGATCTGCTTGGGGGCTCGGGCCAGTGCCTGCGTTTGTTTTCTTCTGACCCCTGCTCCCGCCTTCTGTAGCTCGGTCGTGTCCTCTGGTCCTTTCCCTTGGTCCCCTTCCGAGCCTGCCTGCGTCTGCTGTGGTGGCGCTCCCTCTTCTTCTCGAATCTCGATCTGCTCCATTTGTCCTGTTACTCCTGGTCTTGCTATGTATTCGTGTAGGGTGCCCTTATCTCCCCTTCTGCTCTGCTGTGTTGGTTCCCTGGTCTTTGCTTTGCCTGTAGCTGCTGCTGCTACCATCTCTCTTATTCCCCTCTCTATATCTATTCTATCCCTGACTGTCTGGTTTCTGCCCCAATCTCCAAATGTGAGGAGGGATTCTGGTGTTTCCAGCCCACTTTCCCTTTCTTCTACCTTCACCCTCTTTCTATTCACTTCCCTATCTGAATTCGTCCTGCCTGAATTCCTATGGACTCTAAACTGCTCTACCTTATGATGACCCGAATGACCATCCCCTTCATACCCTAACTGAAAAGCTTTCCAGAATTTCGTTAGGTTTACCTGACCTGGCCTTTGTTGTTGATCCTGGCGTTCCTGCTCTCTGCTCCCTAGGCTCGGTTCTCCTTCTCCTCCGTCTGTCCGTGCAGGTGTTCCTCCGAGCTGATTGGGGCTCCTGATCTTTCGGCCAAGCTTTGCCTCGCCTCCTCTGCCACAATTGCCTTCGCTGCCACAACTTGTCTTCGGATTGCCACCCCGACTTCCCTGGTTGCCTTCTGCTTGTTGATCGCCCTCTAGGGTTTCTCCATCTCTACGATCTTCACTCCCAATGCTGCACTGCTGCCTCTGCTCCTCGTCCAATCGCCGCCAGTGTTGGTCTTGGAGCCACCGGTCGTGGTCTTCCTCTACTTGGTGTCTTTGCCCCTCTTCAAATCGCCGTCGCTCTTGTAGTCGCTCCTGGTCCTTGATACGTTGCTGCTCTTCAGCCCGTTGCTGCCCTTCAACTGCCTGGTGTTTTCCAAACCGCCGCCGTTCCGCTTCTCCTTGCGGTTGCTGGGTGGGCTGCTGCTGCCTCTTAAGTTGGTGCCGCTCCTCAAGCCACCGTCGCTCCTTCCCTGGTTCTGCGTTTTCCCGCTCTTGAAACAACCGCCTTCGTTCCTCCTCGGATTGCTGCTGTTGCGCCTCTTCGGACTGCTGCTGTTGCGCCTCCTCTAGCTGCTGCCGCCGTTTGTTAAACTCCTGCTCTGCTTCTCCTCGAAACCCTTGATGTTCCCTTCTCGTTGTGTTTGCTACGTCGCCTCCTTGCAAGCTCCCGGCCCCTCTTCCTGTCTCTCTCCAGTTTCCCTTACTCTTGCGGTTCAGCTGACAACCCAAAACAAAAGGGTTGACCTCGCTCCTCGGCTCCACTATGTGCCCCCTGGTTTCCATCCTCGGCTCTCGGGTTTCATCCAAATTGGATGAAATTCGTCGGTCTGCTTCCATCCGTCGGAACTGGATGGATGATAATTCCTGTTTGGATGAATGCCATTCTTTCTCCTTCTTAATGGGCCGTCCTCTAAGCTGTCCCATATTTCTCTCCTCCATTACTGCTTGTACTACCCCACATCCGATCACTATTAATTCTTCTCTTTCTTTATTTTTTTGTTTTCTCTAATTTTTTTCATTTCCTCTATTTTTTTCAGTCACCTCCTCCATGTCTCCTTTTTCTGACTGTTGTCCTGTCTCTTGCTCATTTTCATTTTTCTTTTGATTTTTCTTTTTTCTCTCACTGTTTTCTTTACCCTTCTGCTGGTTTACTGTTTCACTGCCTCCTTCTTCACAGCTTTTTTCACTTTCTATCCCTGTATTTTCTAACCCTGACTGGACACTATCCCCCTTTTGCTCGTTGACCAGTCCTCTGGTCAATTGTCCTGGTGTCCTGGTTTCCACTACCCTGTTTTCCTTCTCATAAAATCTATATGGTTTTAACTTATTAATGTTGACCAATACTGGGTCTGGTTCGAAATTTTTTACCTGGACCAGCAGAGCAGTGTTGTTGGGGAGCCTGTACTGGACCCTATAAGGTCCAAACCACCGACTTTTGAATTTCCCCACATGCTCCTTATGGCCCTTGGGATACCAAAGCACATAATCGCCTACTTGAAAATCCTTTCGCTTGTAGTGCTGCTGGCTCCAAAGTGCCCTGTTCCACTGCTTGGCCCCTACTGCTTCCTGGGCCTCCAGTCTTGAAGTGTCCATTTGCTCCAAATCCGCAATCCTGGCTGCCAACACCCTGGTTGGTGTATAATCAATTTCTGAGCTGGTCTTCCTGGTTGGTACTATGTACTCTGTTGGCATTAACGGATGTAAGCCATAGACCAGTTGAAATGGTGTGTGACCTGTAGTAACCTTGTAAGCAGTCCTGTAGGAGAGCAGTACAGTATGAAGATGGTCATCCCAATCTGTTCGCCTATCGTTGACCAGTTTGCTCAGTAGGTGACCAATCACCTTGTTTGTTGATTCAGCCTGGCCATTACCCTGGGGGTAATAGGTTGTTGATGTACGATGCTGGAGCAGAAAATGCTCCACCAGGTGTTCTATAGCCTCATTTATAAAATGAGAACCCTGGTCACTTACAAGTGTCAAGGGACACCCGTATCTTGAAAGGATCTGCTCATACAAAAACTTAGCAGTAACTGCTGCTGAATTGGTTTTGAGCGCCCTCGCCTCCACCCACTTGGTAGCATAATCTGTAGCCACCAGTATGTACCTGTTCCCTGTTCTGGATGCTGTTGGTTTAATGGGCCCGATAAAGTCCAATCCCCATTTCATAAATGGTTCTGCTGGCATACTGGCCACTAAGGTAGCTAAACCAGTATTTGCCATACCTCCCACTCTCTGGCATCTGTCACACGCCTTGCAGTATTCTGAAACATCCCGATGTATTGCTGGCCACCAGTATCCGGCATCCAGTATCTTCCTGCTGGTGATATCTTGCGAAAAATGACCACCTGCTACTCCATTGTGCATCTCCTTCATCACCACCTCTGCCTGCACCGGGTCCAGTACCCTCCTGACCACCAGATCATGTCCTCGCTTGTGCAGAACTCCCTGGACCAGTGTATAGGGCAGTGACTTCAGGATCAGCTTCCTCTGCTCCTCCTTAGACAAGTCCTGTCGTACAACACCAGATTTCAGGTAAGAACGTACATCCTCTAACCATTCTGGTTTAACGTAAAACAAACTTGCATCCTTGGTCTGGTCCTCGACACCAGTTGCTGGTTCTCCGTTGGGCAGTCTTGACATCGCATCTGCCACACCATGGTTTTTCCCTGGCTTATACACCACTGTAAAATCGTATTCTTGAAACAGCAGTAGCCACCTTGCTATCCTTCCTGACACCTGCGGCTTATTGACCAGATACACCAATGCCATATGGTCAACATAGAAAACAAACTTATTGCCCAGCAGATAATGTCTATACTTGTTCAGAGCATAAACCATTGCCAAAGCTTCCCTTTCAGTAGTACTGTAGTTCCTCTCAGCAGAATTCAGCAGTCTACTAGCATAAGAAATGGGCTGGTCACACTTCCCTGTTGGATTCTGGGCCAGCATCACTCCTACTGCTATATTCGAAGCATCTGTATGCACATGGAACTCCAGGTCCCATCTTGGTGCAATGAGAATTGGCGCATTCTGGTACTGCTCCTTGATTTTCTTCCATGCCTGCTCACACTGGTCTGACCAGATGAACTCCTCTGTCTTCCTCATGAGCCTGGTGATTGGCTCCA
Organism: Ceratodon purpureus; assembly: GCA_014871385.1. Lineage (NCBI taxonomy): Eukaryota > Viridiplantae > Streptophyta > Bryopsida > Pseudoditrichales > Ditrichaceae > Ceratodon > Ceratodon purpureus. The sequence continues at coordinate 231,746 of CM026422.1, forward strand.
TGATATGTGCATACGACTTAATGTAGCACCTGTTAAACTGGGCAAAACCGTTAAAAACCTGTACATCTACTGGTTTTTCTGGTCTAGGCATGTTCTCGACTGCTTCAATTTTCTTAGGATCAGGAAATTTCCCTTCCTTAGACACAATGTGGCCTAGTATAATACCAGAGAAGACCAGTAGTAAACATTTCTCAGGATTTAGACTTATCCCATACTCACGGCATTTTTCAAAACACTTTCTCAGCTTGACCAGATGACTAATAATGTCACTGTACACACTGAAATCATCTAAAAACAATTTCATAAAATCACCAATAAAATCACGAAAGGCTTTGTTTACTGCCCTCTGGTATGTGGGAGGTGCGTTTTTCAGCCCAAAAGGCATGACTTTCCACACAAATGCTCCCAGTCTGTTACAAAAGCAGTCTTGTGCCGGTCCTCTGGTGCTATCTGAATCTGGTGGTACCCGGAGTACCCATCCAGAAACGAATACATCTCATGTCCTGCCACAGAATCCAACACTTCATCAGTAAATGGCAATGGATACGGGTCCTTTTTAGTGGCAGCATTCAATTTGCGAAAATCAATACAAATTCTCAACTTTCCATTTTTTTTTGGAACAATGACAATAGGGGATAACCAGGTGGCATCCTCTACTGGTGTGATGAATCCAGCCTGAAGCAGTTTATCCAAATCCTGCTTCACAATACTGGCATAATTTGGATTCATGCGATATCTGGCCTGGTGGGACGGTGGGATATCCTTCTCCAACTCAATCCTGTGCTGTGCAATTGAGGGTGGGATACCCTTCAAGTCCTTATAGGTCCAGGCAAATACATCCTTGAACTCCCGGAACAGAGCTTCTGCTTCAATGGCCTGTTCTGGACTGATGGCTGCATTAATCTTCAGATACTAGGGCTCCTCCTCTATTCCAAGGTTAATTTTTCTCAACTGCTCCGACTCTGGTAAGGTCCAGGATGCAATCTTCAGTTTCTTCACTTTCTCCCGGGCTGGGGTCTCATCCACCTCAATGTCGCCCTCCTCAAAGTTGTAAAAATGGTCTGGGTAGGCTCGCTCTGATCCCCCCTCTTGTCCCTGGTTCTGGTCCGGGTTCTTTGCCGGACTCTTGATGTTATCCTGGTTCTGGCTGTTATCCTGGTCCTTGTTCTGCTCCATTCGAGGCAGAGTGACTGTTCCAACTGCCAGTAAGTCCTGCTCACTGGCTAACCACAAAGCTTCCTCCTCATCTGTCAGTCCTTCAGTAAAATTATAGCAGACTAGGACTTCAGGTAACTTAGGCCTGGGCCCCTTTCTCTGACTGACTGATATCGTTTTTACAGTACCGTTACCTCTGATCGTAACCAAGTTATTACCCCAGTCATGGTTTACCTTAGCATCAATTAACCAAGGTCTGCCTAGCAGCATACTATAGGCTTCATTAACTTCTTTATTTTTAATAACAGTTAAGGTGATAAGGTAAGGAATACCGTGGATGTGAATTTTCACATTACGAATCATCCCCACCGGATCAACGACTGTCTGGTCCGCCATTCGTAGCCTGAAAGGAGTAGGCTGTGGGTCCTTGAGGCCCAGTCTTTTACGCTCCTCCTCAGTGATCAGGTTCACACCTGATCCTCCATCTAGCAGAACGTTCTCCAGAATCCCATTGCCTATCTGCACAGTCAGCACTGGGAGTTCTCTATCAACATCAATAGCTAGACTGCCTATTAAATCAGTCTTACCTGGTTGACTGGTTGTGGACTTCTTGCTTGGTACTGGCTCTGGTTGAGTGGACTGGTCCTCGGCCATTTCTGGGAATACATGGGCCTTCACAAATTCTGTCAAATTAGGAGCCATCTTCAGCAGCTGTCCTAGTGAGACTGTGATGGGACTGTCCAGTATTTTTCTTCCAACCACAGTCGCATAATGCTGCTCCTGGTTGTTCTCTGTACTGGCCTCCCCTTCTGCCCCCAATTCCTGCTCGACGGTCCTTGAGCTGTAGGCTAGTGTATCTGAGTCTGGGAATCCTGCCCACTCATTATCCAGCACTTCACCATCTCCTTCCTTCTCTGCTGTTTTTAAAGTCGCCCTGAGTCTTTCTGCTTCTGCCTTCTTCTGCTCCTCTTGAAACTCGAGTTCTTTCAAGGTATCTAGCATCGAATTCCTGATTTTCTCTTCCTCCTGCCAGTCCTCCTTCGTTCTGGCCTTTCTTGGTTCAGGTTCCCTTGAACCATCTTGGATAGGTAACAGTCCTGCCTTCAGCCTCTGGGCTCTGGTCATGGTAGCTACCCCCACTGACTCTTCAGGTTCCTCGATTAGCTCAATCTCCACATTACTGACATGGTGATCTTGTTTCTTGTTGGTCTTCTCCTGGTCAGCCAAAAACTGGTCCCATTGTGCCTTCTTGGGGCAGTTCCAGCTCCTGTGGTCTGCTCCTCCACACAAGAAACAGCACGGTGGTTGATCACCATAACTCCTCTGTTGACTGCTGCCTGCCCTGGGGTTTGGTGGTCTCTGATATCCTTGGTTATAGCTGTAAGTTCCTGCAGGTTTAGAAGCAGAAACTTCATTAACAGAAACATGTTCTTCCCCTTCCTTCTTCGCACCTGACCCCCTCTGGTTGGCTGGGTTGTACCAACAGTTCTTGTCTTCATGGCCCAGTTTCTTACAGATACCACAGGCTTTCCTTGGAGCCTCCTGGTCTGGTTCCTTCCTGGTCGCTGTGGCTGCCTTACTGCTGGTCTCCACTTTCTTCACTTCAATCTTAGTGGGTTTACCACTAGAGTCAGTGCAGTTCTCCTCACATCTCAAGGCTGCATCCACCAACTCTGTCAAACTCCTGACTGGTGCCACACTAGTAGTAATCTTGATATACTCCAGCAGTCCTGCTCGAAAATTAGTGATTCTGAACCCTTCTCCTGGATCAGATTGTAGACATTTGATTAATGTCATAAATCGATCATAGTAATCCTGTACCTTTTCTCTGTCCCCCTGTTTGAAGGACTTCAATTCCCTGTATACTGCCTCATCCGTAGTTTGGTCTCTGAACCTTCTCCTGAATGCAGCTTTAACATCCTCCCATGAGCAGTAGACATGGTTCTCCAGGAAATTCTCATACCATGCACCAACCTTGTCCAGGAAAGTGGTACCCATCAGGTTGATTATCACCTGCTCATCAGTTTCTCCATTGTGCCATAGGGTCCTCTCAAACTGCCGTATGTGGGCATCTGGATTCGTCCCTTCCTTGTACTTCGTATAAGTTAGCGGTTTCCTCTGTGCCACGAGGACTGGTCCTGTCACTGGGGGTACTCTGGATCTAGCAGCTGGTGGGTAGGCTGGTGGACCATGCCTCACTGGATAACTGCTGTCCGCTGTATCCCCTGGTACTCCTATTCCTGTAGGTGGCCTAGTGTCATAAGGCATCCCTCTCATTATCTCCGCTGGTCTTCTGTATCCTGTTCCTGTGTCAAGAACTCCTGCTCCGGCTTCTGCTCCTCCGCTTGGCCAGTATGCCGTTCTGTTGACTTCTGGTCTGTACTCATCACCTGTAAGGTGATCTACATAGGTAGACTGTACCCAGCCTCCTCCTGTTGGGCTCACCCGAGTCCTCGAGGTTGGGAAATGGTCTGTTCCTGGCCTTCCTGGTGCAGCAGATGTAGTGTAAGGTGCTCCCATCAATTCTGCTTCCCTCAGCTGACCTGGTCTGTCACTCTGAACCACTGAATGGTCATGTGCTGCCCACGGATCCGCCCTTGGTTTGGCCTGGAGTTTCTGGCTCTCTTCCCTCAATATCTCCTGCCATTTGTAAAGGGTCGCGTGCCGGGTAGCTTCTTTCATTTCTTCCTCCTTCTTCTTCTGGTCCTCCAATCTCTGTGCCTCTTGTAATAATCGCAGAGCCTCCTGTCTTAGCAAGTCCTGCTGCATTGCTTCTTTTCTTTCAGCTGCCTGCTTCATCTCCTCCCTCCTTTGAGTCTCCTGCCAGGTCCTGAGAGCCTCCTGTCTCTGCTTCTCCTGGTCCTGCTCTTCAAGCCTCTTTGTTTCCTGCCATAGCTTCATGGCTTCCTTCAGTTTGATTTCCTCCCGATTCTTTTCTTCCCAAGCCTCCATTGTCTCTCTGAACCTGGCTGCCTGGCCTAGCTCCTCCATCTGCCTCCTGTACAGGTCCTCTGTTGCCTGCTGGTTTCTTCGTTCTCTCTCTGCTTGCCTTCTAGCCTGCTGTTGGGCCTTGAACTGCTCCAGTTGTCTTCTGTCTTCTTCATCTTCGTCCAGCTCCATTCCTTGGAACTGCTCTTGTGCAAAATGTACCACTAGTCTCCTGGGGTTCACTTGTGTTGGCTTACGCGCTTTGTACATCTCTGACAGTACTGCTGCTCCTATCTAGGTTTTGTCCCCAGTGTTAACTTCTTCCAACTTTTTCTTCAGCGTTTCCAATGTCTCCACCAAATCACCTGGTGTTTTCTCCCCCGGTTTCGGTGTGTCTGGTCTGCTGCCTCCTTTCTTCTCCTCCTCCTGGTAATGGTCATATGCTGATGCCATTCTGGTCTGGGGGTTCCAGCAATGCTGTGTATCTCCTTCACCTGGCCTTGGGAATTCCCTCCTGCTGGTCCTGGGTGATAGTGGATGTCCCTCATACTTCCGAATTTCTTCCTCATCTTCCTGCAAATTCTTGAAGCTTGGGCCAGGTTCTCCTCTTGCTGATCCTGTCCTCCTGCTTACTCCAAGTATTGTCTCCTGGCTCAAATTTTCTCCTACCAGGTCCATGTCAATCAGGTCCCTGGTTCTCCCTTTAGCTATACTTTCTTTTGAACTCAATTGTCCTCCCATTGGTTTTCCTACTTCTGCTGCTGCTCTTTGCTCCCTGAGTTCGTATCTTGCGAACCGTTCTGCTGCTTGTCTCCTGACTATCTCCTCATTGTCCCACCCTGGGTATCCTCTGTCCATTGCAGTAGAGTTTGCTGCTCTTCCCTTGGTACTCTCTAGTCAGGTGCTTTTCTGGTTTGGCTGGTACTTCCAGTAACTGAGTCTGCTCCTTCAAAACTCCTGGGTAGGTGCTGTCGGTTCCTTGTCCTCAGCCCTCCGCTGGTCCTTTGGATGCTAGTCCTCCTGTTTCCTGGTTCCTGTCCAGTCCATCCCTTTTTCACCCTTCCACTTTGGTTCCTTTGGGACCTGTCAGTCTTTACTGTCCTACTGTAGATAGTTTTCTGCCCTTAGTTTCACAAGTTCTAGCATAGTCTCAGTTTTTCAAGCTTCCATACATTACAGTTTGCAAGCTTCTCCCACACATTTTTCCTGGTTCCTTACTGTCCATTCATTTTTGTTTTTAACTTTTCAATTTTTCCCATTTTCCCATTTTCTGCTTAAGCTACTTACTGTTTTCTTATCTCATCTTTACTGTTCGCGCTTTTATCCTTAGTTTCCACTGTTACCTTTTACTGACTCACTGTTTTTACTGACTGGTATTTTTTCAACTTTTTACCGCTACTTTTTATTGGCTAGTAACTTTTTAACTTTTTACCGATACTTTTTACTGCTCGAATGTTTTTTACTGTCCAGTAACTTTTTGATTTTTACTGCTACTTTTTACTGGTCATTTTTCACGCAACTACTGTTCCTTTCCTGACTGTCTGAATTCAACAGTGGTTTGGAACATACCTGATACCCGTGACTATCCTCCCTCTGCTCCGGAGCTGCCCTCAGCTCCTGTGCCGTTGACTAATTTGCATTGGCTCCTCTCCCACAAGATTCCGGAACTTGGCACCTTCAGTTTCGAAATGTGCTCCAACTGCAGGATCTGTGGTCCTCTTGTAACGTTGACTGCTCGGACATTGGTTCCTCCTCACGGGATTCTGGAACCTGATCCCCTCAGCCTCGAACTGTCCTCCTGCTGCAGCATCCGTGGTACTTCTGCTGCTGTAATCCTGGGACTGCGAATCTGTCTGTAATCCTGTAACTATAAAGCAGTGACTGTAATCCTGTGACTGCGAATCTGTGACTGTAATCTCTCCCTTGGCCACTGTGCCTGTCAACCTGTTCCAGAACTGTCCTGGACTGTACAGATTCGCAGCAAAAGCCACCTGATCCGTTCTTAATGCATGGTCGCCAATGTTAAAGGGTGATTTAGCTCACCCTTTAGAAGCTAACGTTTACTGTCCAGATCTAAGAGGAAACCCTCGAAATTTTAGTACCCACCTAATTAATTCCGCTTCTTACCATTCTGCCCCTTAACAGCACCAGATTCCCATCATTCTGCTCTGATCTACTGCTCTATCGGTTCTAAAACCCACAATGCAAGAACCCACCATCCAATTCTGCTTTAAGCCCTAACATTCAATGTGCACAAATTCCAATGGTTCAAAACTGTTTTCTCATCATTACTCTCTCCCGGTACAATCAGATCTGCCTCTAGATCCTGCTCTACAGCAGTAACCTGCTCCTCCTACCTCCGAACCCCCTCTACCATACTCCCCTACCTCTGAAACACACTCACCCACAAGAGAGAGTGAGAGCCGCCATGCTCTCACTCCTCACTACCCCCCCAAACCCTAGCCGTCGTCATCCACTGTCCGTTTTTCATCCAAGTCGATTTTTCATCCGACTGTCAAAACTTCATCCAAAACGCAGTAACTAAGGAATCTGCAGTAACTAACTGTTTTACTGTTCCTGGCAGTTTACTGTCCTGCTCCTAAATTACTGCTCCTAGGTAAAAGGCCAAAAATCCCTTTAACAGCCGTCGCTAGCATACTTCTTGGTGACCGTGGCCGCGACTGGTAGTCCTTGGCCTCGATGTTAGCCTGCCAGTTAACTCCTTGAACAACCATTTGAAGGACAACTCTAGACAAAGACTTCAAAAATTGTGGAAAAAACTTTGAGAACCTCCGCATGAAAGCCAACTCTCGGACATCAGACAACAAATCTTTGTCATTTGAGCTTCTCAAAATTCTGCAAGATGACAAGAAATCCAACAAGAAAACCACAAGCACACTTGAAACTCCAATCTTGGTTTGAAAGCGCTTTGTGCAAGTAAATGCACACAAAGTAAAAGGCCACTAAATTAGTAACACAAAATGGCAAAAGAAACATGTGCATTGCAATGTCACCCAAAGAAGGGAGGAAAATTCAAAGCACGTCAAAGCAAGACCCTAAGTGAGCTTTAACCACAAGAGAATGTATGTTGTAATTGCACAAGATTTGACTGTACAAAAAATTTGAGTTCATTTGGTAAGCAGAGGGGAAGACTTCAAAGAAACCCTAGCCGATGGAACTCCCCAAATCCAATTCTCTTTGCGCTTTGAAACTTTGACCTTCCCCCTCGGCGCTCTATCTTCTTGGCAAGGATTTCCCTCAACCAAAATCCTAACCCTAATATGGTCGTAAGCTTTTCTAAAACATGGTGAGAAGGTTAGGGTCATTAGAACTGCTTAGGGTTTGTGCTACAGTGAGATTTTTGGTTGATGGTACAGAAGGTAAATGTAGGTTATGCAAGGGAAGCTTAAACCGACAAGCTTATGTAGAACTTGACAATTCCTCTATATCATCTTGTTTGTAAGCTTATCTTACTTTGGAATCTCTAGTGCCATGGTTCAACCCTTTGAGAACACCGATGAGCATGAGAAGTGCCATGGACAGGCACTCAACTGCAAACTTCAATTTAGAGCCTCCTATATCAGCCATGGGGTGACGGGGCTATGGTCTACTCCAACCACATGTCAATTGTAGACTGGGTCATTTGAAGAATTTATAACGTCTTTGAGTCATATGTATGATACTCTCAAGTCATACAACATCCTCTAATCATATGCATGACTCTCTCTAGTCATCTGTATGACTCTATCAGGTTGTATGACTTCCTCTTGTAATATTTCCCGAGCACAATGGTGTGACTGAGTTCAGTGGTAGAAGAGGTCTGCAGTGTGTATAAAAATTGTATTGTTAGTGCCTCAACACACCATATCATCCTAAATGTGTGCTCTAATTCTCTCTATAGGATGGAAAAATGTGAGTTCTAAAGCCTGAACCACCTACACTTACGGCAAGAAGAAGAGATTCAAGCAGACGCCATGTGATTCACTAGTAGAGACATGAACTTTAGGGACGACAAAAATGACACAAAACAGATTCATTTTGGAGTAGCGTAAATCTAACTAATACAGACATGCTATGTCATCATCGAAAAGTCATTACAAACTATGTGTCATTTGTAAATATTTACAGTGCTAGTAAGCGGATTTTCCGGCATCAATATTCTTCTCACGAACATACGCTAATGTACGCATTGCAAATGATATTCAATCAAAACCACAAATGATCTTAGACCCTAGAAATGTACTTTGCTTGCTAATTGTGAACATGTCAATTTCTTTGGAATTTAACATCTATGTTTTTCTGAAAAGACGAATTTAGCTTTGTACCGTGATTCCAGCAATTTCACTTGGGATATACCACATGTCCAAGTTTTGTTCATTTTGACTTCCAATTCTGTTAGCTCTACGACCGATATGTGTTTGCATTTTGTTGGATAATAAGATTTTGCAAGCAATAGGTGAAAATATAGGTCACAAAAAAGCCTTACAAAATGGCACGTGAGAGAAAAATATAGGGTGCTCGATCACTTTTGACGGGGCACCACTCATGCCACCGTGGTGCCAGCAACGCCGGAGCAGGGGGTCAAATCAATGACCTTGGGCTCCCGCGTGTGTCGGGCGCTGCTACGGTGGCAGCGCTGAGAGCATGCAGAGCCAACGGGCACACCTCCCAAGCTGGCTTGCTTGTGTCAGTAGGGATATTTGGCATTGTATCAATGAAAGGGCCCACACTTTAGTATAGTTTTGATATTCAACCATTCCCCCTTAGCCAAATCAGCGCCACCGAGCACTCCTCTCAACTCTGCGGGCAGCAATTCTGGCATTTGCTGCCAGCAGCAGAGGGGCCTTTGGGCAGCCGGTTCACTTAAACCGGGCTGCCTTAGTGGGTCTCTTTGTGACCCCATTTCGCACGCAATGACCATTCTAATAGAACAGGATATAGTAAAGTGAAAAGGACAATTAGAGCACGTCTGATGCGCAACAAAATTATTGTATTAAGCTTGATTGAACATATAGATTGGCGCATGCGTTCCAAATGATTTATTGAACATAAAATAAAGACAAAGTTCTCTAATCTGCTTCTTTGACAGGAACAAAGAGAGACACATTTTCTGCTACACTCTCGACATTAACTCGCACACATTGCATTGATATTGGCCAATTATAGTGGCAAAGCCATGTCTTCAAGCTTCAATGTTTTTCTTGCTGGATGCCATCTCAGATGCATCACCATCCATCTCACTCTTCCACTTGAAGTCCTTTTTGTGCTTGGCAAGTTCACAGAAGTATTCCTTACCTTCATTCGCTCTCAAAGTACCCAGACCTTGCATCACTCAAATGTTAATCAAGTGACCATCCTAGAGGTTAGAGCATAAGCACCCCTACATGATAGTTTTCCATTGTATCACTTGAATTAGTGACACTCAAACGTAGTAAGGAGATCTAGAAACACATAGAAATGTACTAGGATATGATTATGGTCAAACCTTGTAGTACTTGATGGTCCATCCTTTTGTTTCACCATTCAGGCTCTCTTTCCATGCCTCATACTTAGACATAGTGTAGAACGAGAAAGACTTTTGCTTGTTGGTTGCCAGCAGACATTAAAAAAATAAGCATGAGTTGTTGAAACCTAGATCATAGGACCCAAAGACTTGGAATCATATAATCTTCTCAAATGTAAAACCACTTCAGTATACCTTAACGATGGGAATGATGAACTCCACAAGGAAAGATGGAATTTTGATTAATGAGGGCTAGAATGAGTAAATGAAATTGATCAATAATCCTTTGATATGTGACTCATCGTGATCCTGCAACGTTTCAAGACATGATGTTAAATTTGTACTAGACATCAATACCACGATGAAGATAAGATTGTACAAGCTTAGAGTAATTTGTCTAGAATGTAAATGAATATTTGAAAGCATCTTCACAGTGGCATATAAATATGTAATGCAACAACTACTTTAAAACCATTGAAATACATACTTTATTAGTCATGATCATAAGATGCCCATAAAGCAATGATTTAGTGATGTCGTAGTCCTTGCCATGTTGAAGACCAAGGATATGCTTGATGTTTGTGATTTCTTTGTTTTTCATAATCTGTTTGTGGCTGGCATCCTTCACGTTTAGAAGCTTTCCTTGTAGTCGGAATACTTTGTATTTGTCGCGTCCCACAAAGCTGATTCCACTCATCAAGTAGAAGAAGAAAATGAGATGGTAGAAAAATCTAATTAATTGCTGACATTTTTTTGGACTTTGTAAATGTTGAGCAAGATAGGAGGTGAATGCTCGTGAATTCCTTACATGATGGAAACTTTCATCTGATGGCACCAATAACTTATGGCAAGAGCTTTTGCGGTGTCACCCTCTCTAAGGATCAGAATACACAATTATTTTAATCATATAGTGTGGAAAGTGATTTCTACGGTTAATCCATCGGAAGGTTATTTCCGGTGAAAAAAAGTGAAAAAAATTAGAAGTTACATCGTAGGATTATGTATGTTTTACTTAGATCATAATAACAATTGGTTAAGACAGTTAGTTCAATAAATAAACGACCGGTCGGACCCAAGGGACTTCGGCCGGGCTAGCGGAACCGGTTAGACTTAGGGCAGTGGCCGGGAGCAGTAATTCGTACGGGAAGGGCGGCAGCGACAATTAAAGCGCCGCCGGTCGCGATCGTCCATGATGAAGGGCTACGACCATCCATGATGAAAGGCTACAAATGGCTAGAGCCGGGGCAAGGTATAAAAGGCAGAAGGGAGGCCACGATCCTCCTATCTTTTTTTGCCTTGTGCGCGCCAGGACCATGTGCTCCTCGGTGTATGTGGCACTACTTACTTAGTCGGGTAGGAGAGAGATGGTGAGACGAAAGTGTTTCCGTTAGTTGAGGGATTGTGTGAGGATCGTGCGTGTAGGGGTTACCAAAGAGACTGTAAGGGCGATCGGTAGTAAGGCTAGGAGAGGGAGAGAATTGGAGGAAAGCCCTCTTTTGAAGGTAGCCCGGATTATGCCGTTGATGCCATTGGATGATTGCCGGAATTGCCTTCAGGAGATTCTGAACATCATGGGGTGTCCGTTGTTCCTCGATAAGGCATGGGCATGGCCGAAGGCACTTCCAGCTCAGGAGATTCTGGTCAAGAACCTGAACAACCGAGGGACTATCCAGGGGGAGCCGGATCAATGGACAGCACAGATGTGGAGGGATACGTGTAACTTCCGGCCACGCGTCATCTCGACGCCAAAGGCTCGTGATTTTATCCATAAGTTCATCAAGACGGCCGGGGACGCACAGGAAGGGTGGACTCTGGAGGACATTGATCATGAGGACGCCCAGATGGTGGTAGGGTTTCTTAACCCGATTTTCTACTCGGAAAAGTCCAAACGGGTGACCATCAAGTGGGCGTCTACGTTCATAGGGGCCATGAACAGGTTGATCCAAGTTGCTTGAGGTGCCATAATGAAGACGATCATCGACCGGGAGGTGGAGAAACTTAAGAGGGTGAAGAAACCTCCTATATGCCTTTCGACCTTCGTCATTTACCTCTACCGGCTTAAAGGATTGTTGACGCCCCGGGAGATAGTGGAGTACAATAAGCTGAAGAGTCTCCAGAGGTATGCAGAAGCAGAGCCGGTAGTCTCCAACGACAATGATGACGTAATGGAGATTTCGTCCACGCCGAAGAAAGGACGGCCAAACCCGGAAGTGGCACAACCGTCCGGTACTCGCCGGTCCTCCACACCGGCCAAGCGTAAGCTGAGCACAGAATCCCTCAAGCCCATTGGTCCACTGGAACACACCGAGGACCCATGTGTCGACTTGACCAACCTGCCAGGACAAATGACCCAGTATGTCCAGTACCTCCTGGAAATCACCAAGCACGAACACCAGTTGGCGCAGGAGGCGATTGCGATTACAAGAACCGCCCGGATAGAGGAATGCATCGCCCATCTTCACAGCTTCCGGGACATGGCGGACCAACAAGAATCCCAGGAGGCGGAATTGACGCGTAACCGGGAGAAGGTGATCAAACTCCAACAGGAGCTTCACGACGCTCGATTAGACTTCCGAGAAGCCCGAGACGGGGCATTGCAACCATCCAGAGCTTGGTGCAGGTCAAAGAAACTCTAGCCCTTTCAGTAGATGTGGCCAACCACTGCGCCGTCTACCAAGAGTTTTTGACGCGCCAAACGGATCCAGCCCGGGAGGCCATTGTTTTGTTCATGCACGACCGGACACAGGTGATGGAAGGAACCTAGGCAAAGATGAGGGAACTGGTGGCGAGCCTTGAGAAGAATAAAGTCCGTCCTTCGGCTCCACCTGTTCCACCAGCAGACCAAGAGGCACTTAGGACTCCAAAAGCGCCAGCACCGGATGTGGGTCCAGACCAGGTGCTACCAGTACAGTCTCCAATCCAGTCGGCCATCCGGTCACCTGCGCGACCGGAACAAGGATGGCCGTTAGCAGATCCTCTTCCGGATACTCTAGAGAGTCTTCACGGTATCCCCATTCCGAAAGGAGTGGAGGCCTTTAACCCGGAGAGCATCAACCTAGATGGGAGTCTTGAGCCACCTGTAGGAGCGGCCTTTGTTCCTATACAAGGAACCTCGTCTCGCGAACGAGCGCAGACGGTCATCGATGCAGCTCCGGTGGCTACACGGTCTCCTTCCCCTACTGTTTAGGCAGGTCGAGTCCGGAAGGTCGACGACCGACGGGTGCCAGAAATTCCCGGAGCCAGTTTATTGCTAAAATGGTTGAAGAAAGGAGGCCAGAAGAGAGGAAAACCAGAAGGGTCCCGGAGTAGCCCAAGGTTCGAGAAGGAGTAGGGATAGGGTAGGAACCGGATAAAATGGCAGCGACTAACGATGGGGCTCAGTTGCACCCGGCTGTCAATCCGGATAGTTAGCGGCAATAACTAGGAATAGAAGGCGGCCACCGGTCTGGGATTCGTGGGGTCCAAGATCCTGAAATTTTGGATCTCAGTTGGCCACTTGTCTACTGGAGGCTCGGTAGAAAGTAGTACTTAAGTCAGGAGTATTCCAAGGCTTAGGCCTTCTTTTTGTACGCCGTTTTTTATTATGCAATTGAGAATATACTTTTGAATTTGTTGTGTAGAATGGTTGGCTGACACGTCCGTTGCAGTAACGGTTTGTTGGTACTATTGTCTCTGATAGAGTTTTGGGAGAGTGTTGAACAGTGTGACAGTTCGAAGATCGCCCGGAGAGAGTGAAAAGGTGTCAAGCGCTGAATGTTGACGGTTTCCAATGTCCGGAAGGAGCCTGGAGGGGAGGGAAGAGGTATTGCAGCAGGGGCTGGTAGTCTTACGGACACGAAGGGTTGTGTGTACATCGGAATCCTGGATAGGGCCGGTCGCTTCCTGACGATAGGATAAAAGCCCGACTACTCAGTACGAACCAATACGGAAGAGAGATGATATAGTTAGGACACCGGGCAATCGTCCTGTGATATCGTTGTAGTGTGAACTCCGTCCCTGTAACTGGTACCAAGTAGTTATCCGGACTGGTCCATAGTCATACGGAGGGAGACTCCTCCCTCCCTAGGTGTTAGGTAGGAACAGTGGAATGTCGAGCCACTTTAAGTCTCGGGACGGTGGAGAATCCAGCCACTTGAAAGCATAGACGGATTAGTGGAAACCGGCCACTAGTCTTAAAAGCCGAAAAATAGGAACGAGGCAAAAACGTTGGCTTAGACAAACCGGTCTAGGTAGTGAGGAACGGACGGAACCGGATGGTGATTTACCGTTATTGTCTAAAAGGAGGAATACTATAGGTCTTCGTGGGAACGAACGCCAAGTGGTTTATTTTAGAGGGTATTTAGTGTCAATTAAGTGCTTTCCGGAGGAATACTGATGCCACGCCATGTGATTTATATGTGATAAATCATGATTTTGTTTTAGAATGGATTATATCTCATGTTTTAAGTAATCTTCATTGCACCTACAGAAAATATTGTAAAATCACGACTTGGTAAGTTTAAAATGTTTGTTAACCTTTGTATTTAGTTTTCTCAGCATCTCATGTCAACAATAGTTTGCATGTCCATAAACCATGCGATGATTTTTTATTGAATACTATTTTGATGATCTTTTTGTATTAAAATGAAGTTCAATGTATATAACTTTACTTTATAAATTGAGCCAAAAAAATTAATGGTTCATTCAAATAGGTGCTACAAGTCATTGTTATATATGGTGCTGAAGCATAATCATTCTTATAAGTCATTATAAATCTATACACTAGCAGAAACATACACATTCATTCTATCAAGGGGGGAGAGCACAATAAAGTGGACCACAAAGTGCAAAATGTGACCACCAACAAGTGAATATGAAGTGTGCTGTTTTTTAAGGCTCAAAGATGATTCTGAGCATTTTGGTGTAGTTTTTGAGCATTTTAGTCACTTTCTAGGGTGTCATAAGGTATCTTATATACATCTTCATAAAAAGAATATCTTCAATTGAAACTTAATTTGACGACTAGTTCTAATTCATGAAAATGAACTTTTCCAAAGTCTTAATTTCTTCATTTGGAGCCATCTATTGTCTTTAGAGGATGTTTTTTTCAATTTGAAAAACAATGTTCGGTGAAAAAAAACGCACAAAAAGTACCGTGGAAGTGACCCTCTTAAAAAGTATCCTTGCGGTACTTTTGGAATCCTAAACCAATCAATGAGTATATTAATTGACTATTTTAGAATACTTTTTAAACATATAGAGTGCACCGCGAAATTAAAAGTGATTTTGGACAAAACCCTAAACCGTTATGTTCACTTTTCCAAATGACGACCATTCACTTTGCCTGACTTTGACGTCTCCGTTTTCTATTGTAAACTCAATATCTTTTCTCGCAACTTTGGGAAGTTGAAGAAGATCAAATCTACTTTCCGTAACCCAAACTTAATTTTGCATCAACATAACGTAAATCCCACTTTCTCTAGTCTTTACAGAAGGGGCTGAAATTGGAAAAAAGATAAGCACTTTTGTGGTTCACTTTATTGTGCTTCCCCCCCAAGTCCTTTTGTGAAAATATACACCTAATATTATAAAATTATCTTAACATGCTAAAGTATTTTTGCATTACCTTTATAAGTTTTATATATAAAATTTATATTTTAAAAATTTATAAGATTAGGGCTACACAATGCTATACAATGCTATGCACGACCGTTGACAAAAATCATAATCTATCATGTCCTTTAATACAAACTCGGTATTTTTTAATTTAAATATAAATTCAAAAAAATCAAAAAAATCCAAGCTAACAAGTAAGAAATGAAAGGCAATCATATAAAATTTAATTAAATTTACTCAAAAAATGAATGAAGTCGAGCTTTGCTTCTGTTTTAAAATATGTCAAATTATCTTTAAATATTGTTTGAAATAATTTTTGCGATATTTTTTTGAATAGCCATCTATATAATCTATATAACCTTTCAAACAACATTTCAAGTTTCTAACTCCAACTTTAATATCTTCTTTCTTTTCATGACCATATAGGACCAAAAATACCAAAGGACATGAGGACAACAGTCTTTACAATGACGCCAATTTTCCTTCATATTTTTGTAGGATAAAACATTCTCAAAGTTCTTCGTCCATAAAATTTAAACCATTTTTGAGATTTTGAAGAGTTTAAAACTAGGGCTAGGCATAACCGTCAATAAAAATCATAATTTCTTAATTTGAATATAAAAAATGAAAAGTGTTCATGTAAAAATGAAATAAAATAAAATTTACACAAGAATGAATTATGTCGAGCTTTACTTTTGTTTTTAAAATATGTCAATTGATTTTTAAATATAATTTGGAATAACTTTTCCAATAACTTTTTGAATAATCTTTATAACTTTTCAAACAACCTCTCAAGTTTCAAACTCCAACTTCAATCTCCTCTTTCTTTTCATAACACTAAAGGACACGACGATGATGATCACTAGGATCACTACAACTACGATGATTTTTCTTCAATATTTTTCCGAGTCAAAACCCCGCTTGAATTCCTCATCAATTGAATAAAAGTCATAAAGACATTTGTGGTGTATATTATAATATACTTCCACAAAATTTACACTCTTTACTTATATAGGCTTTAGATAGAATAAATTTCAAAGTTACTTGTTAAATATTGCAAGTTACAACAATAAACACTTTTTTATTACAAATGGTTTATTAGTTCCATCGACAAGGAACTCGGAGAGGGTTTTACCCCAAAAAATCAAAAATAAAAATTAGCGTCGCGACTATTGTCGTCGTCATGTTCCTTAGTATTATTGTTCCTTTATGGTTGTGAAAGGTTGTTTGAAAAGTTGTTTGAAAGGTTATATAGATTATATAGATGGCTATTCAAAAGCTTATTGCAAAAGTTATTGCAAATGATAGTTAAAAATCAATTTGCTAGTTTTAAAAGCAAAAGCAAAGCTCGACTTCATTTATTATTTGTGTAAATTTATTTTACTTTATTTTTATATGAACACCTTTCATTTCTTACTTGTTAGTTTTGATTTTTTTGGAATTTATTTCACAAATTGTTCTTTAAGTAATTTTCAAATTTACACTCTGTAACCATCATTCAAATAATGAATAACTTTGTTTTTAACTTTACTTTAATCTCGTCAACGAGGTCCTCAGAGAGGGTTTTTACTCAAGAAAATTACAAAGAAAATTGGAAAGCACAGACGTTGTTGTAGTCGTAATCGTTGTTTGCAACTTGCTATCCTAGCTTGCAACTTCTCAAACATACATCTATTTATTTCCTTTGTAAATGTGACACTTCACACTTTTTTTGCGAGTGCCGTAATAGCAACTTCATTGTGAAATATTTTAATTTATCTTCTCATTAAAAAATATGGAGTTTGTACCAAACTTGAGAAACTTGAAAGGTTTTTAGTGAAGTTATATAGATTATATACATTTGGTTCATCCAATCAATTTAATAATTAAACTATTCTCTTTACATTTATAACTTATAGACTTCCAAATACCAAAGCAAAGCTCAACTTCATTCACTTTTTGCGTAAATATTATTTCATTTTATTTTATTTTTATATGAATACCTTTTATTTTGTACTTGTTGGTTTTCAATGTTTTAGAATTTTTTTTTCACAAAGTAGTTTTCAAGCAATTTTCAAAACTACACACTGCAAATCATCATTCAAAAAATGAGTAACTTTCTTTTAAACTTTAAATTAATTTCTTCGAAAAGGTACTTGGAGAGAGTTATTACCCAAGAAAATTACAAAGGAAATTGGAAGGCGTAGGCGTTGGCTTGGTTGTGGCGACGTGGTCGTGATTGTCCAGACGACGCCCACGACCTAACTACATATCTAAATACACATTTATTTATTTATTTCCTAAATGTTAGACTTCAAATTTTTTTGGCAAGTATCGCAATAGACACTTCATTGAGAAAATATTTTAATTTATATTCAAATTAAAAATATGGAATTTGTACCAGAGGATATGATAAATTATGAATTTCGTCGACAAGTTATGAGTAGCATTGCGTAGCCCTAGTACGTACTCCAAACTTAAAACTTACTTTACTTAGACTGTATTACAAGATTCATAGCCATTTGATCTAGATTAATTTACATCTAAAGAATATAAACGAGTGGACTATTCATTTCAAAGACCGAACAAGTAGGGAAACTGATGCAAATGAAGTCTCTGTTCGTTCCAGCCTTAGACCCATGTCCACGGTACAAAAGAATAGAAGTAAAGAACTACTCCCCCTTTTAAGAGTAGACACTATATTCACAAGTAGCCAATAATAAAAAATGAAATACAAATAATAACTACTTAGTATAAGATTTGTTTGTGCGGTGTTTGAGCGCCAAGCCACGAGCTCATTGTTGGTTGGAGAGAGCATATACCTCATATAATTGGTTCGGTTTCAAACCATGGTGGACTTGTTTGAGCACATATGGGAAATATAGTGGCTTGGTGTTGTTGAGAGAAATAAAGTATCTTTAGCTATTAATTTTTTTTTTTGATTTTACCTAGATGGGATCTTGTATTTGAGGTGGATGTTGATGGTTCTCTGATCTTCTTTTGTGGGAGAGGATTGGCATAGCATATTATGTGGCAATAACATTGATGTTTTTAAAGGTATTTCAAATGGTTCGCATGAGTATTTTCAATTTGTTTTCAAGTTATTTTATTGACAAACTGTATGCTGCAGCTTTGGCACTTGCGTTAATAACAATGAAAGGGTCACTTTTCTAGCCTTTGGCAACGCATTCACAAAGACTCTTCATATAACCAAAAAAAAAAACCTCTACAAATTTTTATGAGGGTTTAAAACCATGGAAGTTTTTGCCATATGCATCGAACTAATTGTTTTCTCTAAATGGAATACTAGCTTGCTATTTTTATCGTACATATTCTTAGAGCTTATGAGGTAGACTATAGTAGAGTTTAATATGGATGTTTGGTATTAGGCCTTCTACTTCGTAATTGCAATTAGACTCTTTTATCTCCCTATATAATTTGTATGAATGGTGTAGAACTTTCTTTTTCATATGATTGCAATAACAAGTTGTAAACGATTCTTAATAGCTTTTCTACAAACATAACTCTAAGTGTGATTTTGATTGTGTTTACAAAGACAAGTGACGTCCTTATTTTCTAATATTTCTTACTTTACAACACCAACACTTAAAAAACAAGTGGATTTCTGATAACTCAACTATATTATGTTTGGCATTATATTTACAATGATTGAAAATTATATCTTAAAAAAAATTATGTAATTTAACTAATTTATGATGCTACAAGGAAGTGTACTTATTTGATATCGTTCAAATTGAGAATGGATTGTATTATTATGGATTTTGATGAAAAAAGGTGATCAAATTTGCCATGTAAAGGAATGTTCCATCTATCCATCATAAGGAATATGGAAATTTTTTAATTTCAAAATTCTAAAAAAAAAAATTACTTTAATTTAGATGATTTCTTTATTATATAAAATTTATATGTTTATATAAATATATAGATATAAACATATATAGATATAAACATATATAGACATATAGATATATAGATATACATCTATGTTTTTTTGTTAATCATATAATATTTTTAATAATATAATTTGGACAAATTTTGTAATTCTATTTTAATATTCTATTTTGATTACTATATTCAATAGAAAAATACAATGATATCATAGATGCTTTAATTTTTTAAATTATTCTCATTTTTGTCATGGCATACAATTTGTTTTTGCATTGGCCCTAATGATTTGTGATGGTATACAATTTGTTTTTGCATTGGCCACTTCATCATCAAGTTTCATTGAAATTATATGGCGTTCAATTTTATAAATTGAGTTTTTTTCTTACATTGTAATAAAATAAGTATTTAAGTTAATCAAATATTGCACAAGTATTTTTCTTTTAGATAAATTTTTATCTGAATGTATAGAAAAGAAACTACACGTGCCAATTTGATCAAAAATGACAAGTGCTAAATTATGATGATGGTTTTAATGAAAATTTATACTCATGAATATTTTGAAGATATTAATTAAATGAATAAATTTCTTGACGAAACTTAATCTAAATAGGGTTTCTAGAAATTTGATAGAATTGTGGTAGACAAAATTGTTGTTAAAGATGCGACGATTTTTCATTCTGTTACTTTTAAAACACTCTAAAATAAAACAGAAGGAAGAAATAGATGTTCCAACTTTATTATTTTATAGTCATTTTTAGTTTTTGATGAGGTGAATCAAATTTGAATTCAAGAATCTTCATAGATTGAAAACTATTAATATAAAAAAAATTTGCTAAAATTTGGATAGTTTGATGGTTTCAAATTGATAATGAATATTATCAATTTTTTTCAAAAAATGATGTTCTACTATGAATTCCATTTAATCATCTAAACATATCCTTTGATACTGTAATTTTTGTCAAAAAATAATGTGTTCAGAATTATTATTGATTTACATTAACAAAAATTAACTTACAGTATGTAGAGGAAAAATAACTAAAATTAGACAATTTAGAATTAATTTAAAATAATAAAATTTAACAAATGTTACATTATGATTTGAACAAAAAAATTACTTTTTATATTAGACTTCAATTGGAATCCAGCAGGCTGGCCAAATTATTGGAACTAACCCCTAAAGCATCAACTCAACAGTTTTGATATGATTTAGGGTCCGGTTAGGCTCCTTATGAGTCAAATTTTACTGGATGTGGCTGTAACTTTGGCACAACATGGGAAATTGTCATATCTTTTTAACAAGACCAAATTTTACTTTCATCGAGCCCATAGTTAAGAAATAATTTGTGTTTAAATATCCAAATTCAATTTAGGGCAGCTGGGGAAGGTTTGTGGTTGATGGGAGTGGTGTACCAAATTTGTGACAGTCTATAGTGACTTCCAAATGATCCTTTCCGAAATCGTTTCACAACTTTTTTGTAAGACTTGATTTTGGAAAATCCAACCATAGGATCTTGTTTAGAGCCATCCAATTAGTACTCTTACTAAGTTTTGTAAATTTTGACCGTACGGATCTTGAGATATATTTAGTTAAAGTTCCAAGTTTTATAAAAACCTTCAAGCATATCAATCAGTGATTGGGTCACCTTCGTCACCCATTTTTCCTTCACCATTTTCTCCTCCTAAACCACAGTATATGCTGTAAATTTCATATCTATTTTGGATTTATATATTTTTTGGATTTCTTTCCTCTACAGTTTCTTTTTCATACAAATGCATGTATATACCATTCGGATTCCAAAAAATAGTCAATCTTCTTAGGCATTTGTAGTGTGGAAAAAGAGCCAATGTATATGCATTCCATTTGACTCCCGTCACTGGAAATGTGGTTTTCCAATGCTTCTGTGTGTTGTATTGTCTTCAATTGTTTTAGCATACTTCCAACTCTCTTTAAAATCCAAAACTTTCTGAGCCTCCAACCACACGATCTTGAAAAATTGGTTGTTTCACTCTCTGAAGGGTGGCTATCCTTGCCAGGCAGTACCAAAAAAAACTTTTCTCTCAAGTTCAAACCTTACGATGTTCCAAACGGTGAGGAGTTACAATCTAAAATTTTGTGGACACATACATGTACAAGTTAGGTACTAGATCCTACGGTTAGATTCTTTAAAATACGTTTGAATTTGCAGAATTCTACCTTGAACTAAAACAGGGCAAATTTGAGGCACAATTTGGGATTTTATGGCCAAAAACTTTAGGGATTAAACATGTAACGAAGAAACTAAGGGTCTATTTTTTAGTCAACTAAAGTTTCAAAACTAATAACTTAGCACCACTAAGGATTGGGACTACATTTTGACAATTAAAAGTTTTTGTTATCTATTAATTTTCTGTATAAACGACAAATTTAGATTTAAGACTTCAATTTTTTTCACAATAACATTAGATGTGCAAAGTAGAACACGTTTGATTTGACAATATCCTCTGGCATCATGCCTCTTACACTTGTGGCAACCACACTGTTTTGATAAAAACTGCAACTTAGGTCGAGGTACCTAAAACCTACCACTTAAGAGATTTCCCACTAAGATTGGAGGTATATAAGTTGGTGGATATTTTTCCTTGAAGGAGAAATAAGTTTAAGGAGGAATGTAACATATAATCAATATGTAGGTCCACCTAAAACTGACCACCATGACACCAAAACTTGATCACTTTGCTATTACCAAAATATTCCCATATAATTCCCTTTCTACCGATCATGCTTGATACTTTGTTCTAAATCTCCCAAGATTTTAAATTTGAAGACTTCAGTAGATCAGTCGAAGTAACCCAGGCCTGCTACTGCAAAGCTTAAGACGTAAGAATTTTCACAACTTCCAGTACAAGAGCTGCATTACTTTACCTGGTAAAATCCGCCGAACTGGAGAATGTCCGAAAATCGAAGCTGCAGGTAGATGTCCAGAAAGTCTTGCTCTCCCTTAAGTATTTTCGTTAAGCACGTTCTGATCATGCAAACCATGATGATATTCCCTTGACCTGTACCAATATTTGCAAACCTTAATTGGGACGGAAGCCTCCATTCAGACGATGCTTAATACTTGCAAAACTCAATACTTGGACCGAGCATACGGGAAGCCCCCTTCGGATGATTGTTCAAGTCTTCAGCCATGCTAGTGTAAATGTGGCATGCATGCCATTAGAAGTCTAGACCTCGTCAAATTGAGGGAAGGGATCACGGAACCACATCAGATCTGCATCTTGCGGGATGATCAGTATCACATGACCTGTAGATTCAGTACAATGATACAAATGCAGCTCAGGCTAGGTACTATAAACAAGAAGAACAGTAAATCCGTACAGGCTCTGTCTTAAAAATCAAGATGAGATAGACTGAAGTACATGATTCATACAAAATTCTTTAAATTGTTCATTTGGTAATTGCTACATTTATGGATTGTTCATACTTTTTTGAATCATTTCATTGCAATATATACTACTAAGGTATCTATTAACTTATATTTTATACGTTTACAAATTAATCCTTTCTATCAATATTAAGTATTTATGACATTATTGCATCATCAAATATTATATTAAAAAAGCAACAACTTTCCAAATGTAAAATCAGTTAATGTTAATATTCATTCATAGAATAAATATCTACTAATCTTCTCAAATTAATAACTTTTAAAAAATAAGTAATACTTAAATGACCTTATGAATACCTATCTATGAATACTTTTTGGAGAATGTATTTTGAATCTATGAATTTTGAAAGAATGCCTTCCAATATAAACATTAGATAATAGTCTTTTGGATAAACAACTTTAGAAATAAATACCTTTGAAATTGCTTTTGAGATTATTTGAATAACATGAAAAAATTTGAGATTACTTTTGAAATGATGTGAAAAGTTTCAAAAAATAAGTATGCTTTCGAGTTCATACTTTTGAATTGATGCTTTTGAGTTCATGTTTTTGAGTTCATGTTTTTGAGCAATTTGAGCAATTTGAGCAATTTGAGCAATTTGGTGCAAGAACAAGAACTAGAACTTAGAAACTAAAACCAAACAACAAGAACTTAGCAACTACAACCAAACTCTATAAGCATGGAGAATCAAAAACACAAATAAATAGATATCCAGCGTCAAAATTGTCAACCGCAAGATACTCTGCACTTACCATAACACATTAACACCAAACACAAAAAAAAAGTCAGAAGTTTGGTTAAAAATGCACATGATCTTCAATCAAGCTCAAGCGCTAGCTCAAGTACTACCATACCCCAGCAACGAAACTTACCCCAAAATCCCATTTCCTAACTCAACAAGCGATCAATGAAAACATAGAACGAAACACATCACGCAGAGGCGGAAGAACAAACGCAGATTTTGAGAATGACTGCGCAGATAGCAAATCAGAAAGGATGAGGACGATGCGCACCTGCCAGCAATGTAGGAGCAGAAGAAGAGAGTGACCATGAGCATGATGACGCTCGTCATGCTGTCGTTCTTCGGCTGCATCGCAGCAGCCGCCCGGTTGGACCCCATCGCTCAAGATCTCTCCCTCCAGCTTGGGTTTACACTTCACATGTGTTCCCTACGCAAGCGTGGGTTCCTGCGCAACGCATACTGTGAGGCATGGAAATGACTTCAACTAATCTTAACTTAAGCCATGGCAAGGCATGAAACGATTCCGGGAATCCAGACTCCGCAGGTGTTATGCGGGCCCGGCATCATACCCATGATCCGCCAAAGCTCTCGAAATCTGTTTCAAAGTGCCGTCCAAGTTATGTCGTGTTCCAGGTCTCTGTGAAGTACTGCATTGATCAAACATTAAATTCTGTATGAAACATTCAGCAGCACCTACCACACTCATGCACATCCTAAAGCATTTAATCCTGAATCTACATACATAGATATCCTTTTAACATAGATGCTACTACAGCTTCCATTCTGGTTCCAATCACCGCTCTGAAAATGCCGTGGAGACTGAAGCCGCCACACTTTTAGAACTTTGGCAGGTACTCTATCATCAATAAAATCCAGCATGCTCTTCAAAACCGCTGCCAATCCTTCCTGAATGCTTAGAGGTGGCCACAAAGGTCGCCCTTGTTTGTAGAACATAAGAGGTGACTCTTCGGGAAATTTATCATGACCCCACCTATCAGAGTGTAGCGAATCAACTCACAATCCAATACATAATACTCATTGTCGTGAATAATGCAATACAGGAACCGTCCAGTGCACGAGATTTACCAATGCCCAGTATTGAAGACAAGAACGTCGTAGAATTGCGTAACATTAAACCAGTCGTCAGCTGGAACATCCACGTCCACACGGAACCCTAGCACTCCGAGACGTTGTCTGCAATTTCCTTTTCAAAAACCCTTTCTATTTGTGTCTTATCTGGATATGCTACATACACAATTGAACAAAGAGGTTTGTGTGAGTTCCTTCCAACTAATCTTTCAAAGACAATTGCATGATTAAGGCAACCTCCGAGGAGAAAAAAATTACACCTACTTTGCAAATCTCGAAAGGAGCACAACCCGATGATACCCGACAGTCACATCGAAGGACGGGAAATAAGCTGTTCTCCATGCCCCTCTTCGTTTCCACATACCTTCCAGCAAGAACTCCTTGCAGACTGTCAATTGTAGACTGTCGAAGAACCGAACCAACTTAGATTGTGACGATTTCCAAAAACGTGCCGAAGCTCGTCAACACCTTGAGTCAAACTACCAAATGGTAGAGGTCAAAGCAAAATCTCAAATTCCCATACCAGCCGGACGAGAACAAACGCAGAGCACGACAGCCACACCGCAGCTGCATCCCATCTTCGCCATAAGCTCGATCTCCATAGCTAGCTCCGGACTCTTTAACTGCCATGAACCTCCTCCATGCTGGCTCGACCTCCTCAAGCAAACTGGATTTAAAGCTTCAATAACATAGCCTAGACAAGCCTGATTACGACTTCGTTCAAGTTTGTAAAAGCATCGACGGTCTTACCGCAACTTCGCGATGCTTATCCTCTGCCTAGGAGCCTCACCAATTCCTCGAACTCACCATTGCGGCATGATATCGGCGGATCCTTCTGCAGATCTTTCAACTCCTTCAGGATCTTCTTGGACGCGATACCAACGGGATGCACTCGCACGCTCCGACTGCGCCTCGCGCTCCAACCCTAACGCTCGCGCAAAATTCCAACGTACCGGGAATCTCACAACGGGATGTCTCCTCCCCGTCTCATCCTTGAGCACTGAGCACCGGAGCACTGGCACCTCCACTCTCGATCTGTCCAAGCAAACAAGAGACTGACACACAATAGCGAGCGATCGAGTAGAGCAGACACGGCCAAGGGCGACGTATGTACGAGAACGGGGCGCTGCCACAGGGTTACGAGAAGCAAAGACAGTGAGGAGGAAAGAGGGTTTGGATCTTCGAAACCCTCACAGAAAAGCACGCTCGAAAAGCTTGCTAGTGTGAACGGGGTATTAAAAAACCTAGAAACGGATGTAAGTGTGAATGGGAAAGGAGATAGGTCATTGGACTTTTGGCGAAATCGTCGCGGGCCTCAATATAAAGCCTCTGTCTAGGACAAAGCTAATAAAACGCTTTTATTAGACCAGAAGCTTTACCCATTTCAGACATTTTAATCAGACGTCTCCACAAACATGATAGAAATCGCAAATTGTTAGATCTTCATGACAAAAGATCTGCTTGTTCAAATTGAGTGAGTCCCTGGGAAAGAGCCATGTTGCGACTACAATACAAAGATACAAGAACTAGAACTGCGAAATGCAAGTCAATTGAGTGCAAAATTCAAAGCAATTCATATGATTTGCCTGATTGCCAACCCAGACAAGCCAGAATTTATGCATGTGAAGAACAAGCTGAGACTCGAAGCACAAGAACCTAGTGGTCTCTTCTTTGCAATATTTTAGCAGTCAGGACAAAGAATTACTTCTAGATTTGTAGGACCTTAGAAGTTAGAGGATAAGACAGTAGGACCTTCAAATTTAGAAGTTTATCAATTCCGACTATCAATTCAATATCAAAATGGGGCCACTGATGGAAAGATGGTCTCGGAGGAACACTGAGTATACTATTGAGCCCGTGGACTGGCATTTTACACAAACACATTGGTATACTCAAAGGAGGCTTCAAAGGAGGCTTCGCTCCGCTAGAGCATCCATGTGATTGTCCCCCTTATTTGAGCCAAATATAACTCACTTTTTAAAACCGTCGTAGGAGTCGATGAACGAAGATACAATGTTTTCAGTGAAGAGTAAATCTTTGGTTTTGGCCAAAGGTAGGAGAGTAGCCGCATTCTAAATTTCCGGTGGCATCAACCGTCACGTTGTGTACTGATGATGTGTTGATGTCTTTGTGCACCGGGTGCCCAAGGTGCACCTTCTGCTCCGTAGGCACTTCATGCTCGGAGGGCACTTTGCTTTCAGAGTATACTATGTATAGGGTGAGCCCCTTCCGGGAGGGGCTCATGCACTAGTAGGTCCTTCTTGCAAAGGGCTAGAGCGTAGCCCAACCCGTGCGCATGGGGAACCTCCCAGTGCGGGAGCAACGACTCTATCTTGTGAGCAGTTAGCGGTAAGCTGAAAATTTTCAATTTTTTTGGGAAAAATTTGACTTTTTTTGATTTCTTTTTAGATTTTTTGAGAACAATGAAACAAAGAGGAGGTATTTGGAACACTATATTAGTGTAAACAAGTACAAAAAAAGTGGGCCCTATAAGTGTGGAAGAAGTAAATGTAGTTGCTAACTTTAAATACCAAACAGTTATAGTCTCATATAGAATGCATAGTCAAAAAATATTTAAATCTTTTGACTCCACTTTGGTCCCCTCGGATCCAAGAGAAGCATATTCCCAAGTATGAACGAATGTTTTTTTCCTCCTCTATTTTACCACGACAAAATTTTGGGCGAACATTAGATAAATAAAAAGTGACCTTTATTTATGTTCTGGGGATTCCAAATCCAAGACAAAGCCAAAACAAATCAATTCCGCTATTCATATAATGTATTCTTGAACAATATTGGTCACTCAATATCACATTCTATTCTCCTAAAACTACTCAAGAGATTCAACAACTTTGGCTAGCTCCAAAACACGTATAACTTTGTTGTAGCTGTAGCTAGGGGCGTGCATAAAAGTATTGACCTTGTAATCCATCTCACATAGATAGCGGAAAATGTAGTACATATGCTTGCAATACTTTTTTTGCCAAAGGTTTCCGTAGTCATTTTCATGAATTCGAGGCAAATACATCTAGCGAAGTCCGTGATGGTGATACAATATACCGTTCCACTTGGACCTCTTAAAGAGATGACGCAACCAAATCCTCAATATAGGATCGACGTGACACTTGTCATCCCATAGTTGTTCATGAGACCCGCACTGTTCCACTTGTTGCGGTGCTCGGAGGTAGAAGCTTCAGAACTTCTCTTGATGACATGTCCGTTTCGAGTTGCGGGTGTGTATCCGGATTGAGGGGAATGGGGAAATGACCTCTTAGAAGCGGCATACTAGTAGCAAGCAGGAACTGACGACAAGGTGATAGCGCTCCACGTTGTTGGAGTTGAAACCTAGCGTTTTCAAGAGCCAAAATCGCTTCCATGCTTAAATTCGTGCTCCTTTTCATAGGCCAAGTTTGCGGGATAGATGGCCAATCAATCACAAACGACTTCTTTGTGCCCTTCACGCATCTATTAATGTCATCGGGCAAAACCAGAAGTTAGTAGAAATACGGCAAACAGTTCTAAACTTCTTCTTCAGCCCTACATAGGTAGGAGCAAGCTTACCATATGAACCTCGGCGCACTTGGGTATGACACTTCTCATTTGTATGAGCCTGCATCGCTTGGCATTTTTGGTTAGACTTGCCAGACAGCTTGGCAATGTGCCACTTTGACGGATCGCGGTTTGTCTCATGAACTGAAGTAGTGTGTTCAACACCCGAGTCTGGTTTTGAAACGGCCTCTTCAATGTGTGCTCTACTGAACCTTCTACCATCACGAGGAATGGAATAATGTACTGTATTAGAGCGATGCGAGTTGTAACTTGAACCGGGCGGCAAATCTAACTTGCGTTTTGTAGATCCAAAAATCTCCGCACCTTCCAAGCCTCCCTTCTTCGTCAAAATATCTTTGGCACTGGGGTAGGAGTTAACTGCCTTAGCAATCAACGTGGGGTCACCAGAGCGTTGAGCGTGACGTAAACAAAGTTTTGCTCTGTCTGGACCTTTACCACCATTTCTTCCTTTAAGCCAAGAACGATAATTTGTGATCTGCATGAATGCTCAAATGAGATCATCCACTGTAGCCTCGTAAAAACATGCCATTGTATTTCCTGATTGTTGAAGCCATCTGTTGTGGACGGTATCCGACAGGTTGCAGGAAGGCATGTTGGCTCTCTTGTCAAGTGTGAGATCCTGGAAAAGTAAAAACAAACATCATGTCATTTTTAGGATTATAAATGATAAGAAAGGTATAATAATATTTAATGGAGGGTTCAAAGGCAATTGAACTTACAACCTACATAGAGCCTCTCCATTGTCGAGTCCATTGTATGTACAAAAAGTGCCAAAAATCAATCCAATCATTTAGATGTCGCCTTCTGTCTTGAGTTGTAGCGTCTGACAAAAGCCACCAACCGCAGATGACATTATACTGTGCTTCTGCTTCCTTTTGGGTCTTTGCGTAATTCCATACTTTGCACAAAACTATGTGCTAGTTTTGGTAGCTTTGCAAGATGTTGCGAGAAGCTGCCATCCAAAGGCACTTTGTCTAGTGGAAAAGGCACGTGCGCTCTCGGTCCTCCATAGGTTCACTAGGATATCCATTTTCATATACCTTACTAACAGCGTGCTAGTTGTTCCAACACTATCAGCCTTGAATCCTTTGAAATTTGTATTTTCAAGTCCGTTCTTGCACATAACTTCATTAAGCTGAAGCCAAAACAACTCCTGAGCACAAGCATCTTCAAAATTCAATATCACAAAGGGAAATGGTCATCACTTTACAGTACTTACTGTCATAAACGTGGCATGCCATGGTGCTCCAGCTAGAAACACACTTCACATGGTCGAACATGATCCAGTAGTCTTGAAAGTCACTTCTAGGCTGCATGCGCTTCACCAAATCCACACTGCTTCCTGGACAATCAATTGACATCTTAAAACAAATACCTTGCCTTCATTCTGTCTAGGGAATTGATTTCGATGGATGAACTCAAAGTTCGAGTAGCCCTTGAGCTCCAGGATGCTATCTGTGACTCTTCTTCCATGATAAAAGAATCTCTTTGTTTTAGAAACGCAATTCTATACATTTGGAGAAGTAAGCGTCTCAAATTGGTCCATTACAGCATCAATAGATGCTCCCCGAACATGACTGCCTCCTGTAGAAGGACGGATGAGAGTGTCGGCAAGTAACTGTTTGTTGGCCGCTAGAATGATAGCAGAGTTCTTGGTGTTAGATGTCTTCTAAACCTCCTTAGCAACGCAGTCAAACGTAATGTCCATTGAATTTTGACATCTACCTTGAGATACAATGTGTCGATGACATCCTAAATGAATGGCCGCACGGGTAATATCACTATCTGAAGACGACACGTGGTGGATCCTAGCGTCGGACAATGCTAGACAAATAGGAGGTGTTTGACAGACCTTGCATGCTAACGTAGATTTCTCCATGGGAGAGCCTCCCACAAAAAATGGTTCTAAGGCTACACTTGACCATTCCGTGCTATTTACCATTCCATTATTCCTGCAGATGTAATCGCAATTCAGATTGAGACACTTTAAATGTCCAATACATGATGACTTACAATCTTTGAGGCCATAATCGTTCTTGATGTTTGTGGTTGTTGTCTTTTACCACACGTGGCCATCATATTGCTTGCTCATCCCGTCAATGCCACCTTTGAACGGAGTTGGAACTCCTTCGCGTAGACGGGGCAGTTCAAAAATCTTCTCTCCGGCGTAAACTAGCGTTAAATACTTCACTTGTTCATGTTCAATGCTGTCAAAATCAATGTGCGACAATTCTGATAGGGAGCCCTTTCTTGATGCCGTCATTCTGATGGCAAACATGATGCTTCTATTTTTTCTAAAAGCAGGGTGAATAGATGAACGGCCTGTAGACAATGACGCGAACATAATAGAATGACTACTCTGTCGAGATGGACGACTTGACTCTTGGGATCCACGATTTTGGAATGGATTAGACAGAGTGTCTCCAAACTTGATTTCACTATGAGTGTCATCATCCGAGTCACTCAATATATGCACTAAATGGTCACTAGGTTCAATTTTGACAGATGCTAGACCAGGAATAGGAACACTTGACGTGGAAGGAGGAGGGGTCAAGAGTACCGTAGACCTAGACATCTGTGAATCTGATAACCCATAAACCTTGAAAGTTCCACCGGTAAGAGTCTAGACGTAACCATCATCAGTACAATCCTTTACTTAAAATATACACTCACAAATCCCTTTATTATCATCAAAGAACTCTTCTTCCACATAAATTGTACGTGCTCTTAAACCAAAATTAAGACTTTGAAGCTGCTCTTGGACGACCACCTTATTGTTTGCAACTACATAAATCACAAATGGAACACCTCCATCATGAGGCCGAAGAGAGGCCATCCTAAGCGTACTATAGAAAATGAAAGAAGTACAATCATGCATTGCAATAGAGGTTGTGTAGGAGGACTGAAAGAAGATGGCCCTGTGTCTCATAGACATTGTAGACATTGTACAGTTCTCAGTGGATGGTGTAGAATGCCAACTTACATGTTCTTTGAATAAATTGAATCTATTGGTGTAAAGACAATTACCTGTGCAACTTGATTTTAAGTTAGAATATATCTGACATACTAAAGTGTTTAGGCGACTAAGACCGCCATCCATGTCATGTTCAGCTGGTGAAATTATAACAATCAGCCGTCAAATTAATCTAATTGTAATGACCTTTAATTTTAATAAGAGTATATTTAGTAATAGTCTTTTAAATCTAAAAATTTATGAAGAGCACACATCATGCAAAAGCAACCACTCCAGATCTATGATATAAACAATAGATTATGTCATACTCTTCCAGATAGGTTTAGGGTATTCTTTAAAAGGTCGATCCTTGGCAATCCAGAAGGGTACTAATATTATACTTGATTTAAATTGTGACACAATCAATTACAATTAGCACTGACAATGATTATATTAAAAGGATGAGAGGTGAAGATATAGAGAGTCAGTCAAATGACGCAGAACTAAACACTTCTCCATTTCATGACAATTTTCCATATTAGTTGTATGTTTACCAGAGTGTGCTTTCAAGACACATGAGGGACCGTGAAGAACCAAGTTCAAGAGTGCCTAACCCTCCTGTTCGTCTGGAGGTAGAGTGAGGAGGCAAAGTTTTCATTTCAGTAATCCCAAGTTGGTAAAGGCGAGGAAGAGAAGAAAAGAAAAGTCCAAGCTTGTACGTGAGCGGAGAGCGGAGAGCGATGAGCGGTGAGCGTAGATTCGAAGAGTGGAGAGCACAGAATGGGGGACAAAACCTAAAAATAACACTTTTTTTACTAAAAATAAAAAATAAAAATAGAAGATTCGATTATTCTCTATATATTTTTAGAAGGTTACTAATTTTAGTAATTTAATTGACCCTATAACCGTGGACTAATTACAGTATTTTCATTAAATTAGTAGTCCGTTTTCTCTTTTCTTGATGATTAATTTTTTGAAGTGCACCAATTACTATGCTCCAGCTCCTTCTACCTAGTTCAGGCATACATTAATTCCCCTTATCCCCTCACATTTATATGCAAATTACTACTTAAAATGTATTGGTATTGAAGCTCTTAAGAGGGATCAAGTAACATTTAATATCGTAACATTTTCTTAACATTGCTATAATTCATCCGCCAAAGTCTACATGCCTTTCAACTTTTTTATTTTTTCTATTTTTTATAATTGTCTTGTATGTTTTATTAACTTCCTTTATTCTATCTAGTCAAAGGGGTCAAAAGCGTCCTTTCATTTAATTCTCTCTTTCATTTAATTTTCACATTCATTTTCTTAATCTCCTTCATATTATTTTCAACTGTAATATTTATTTTTGCTTTTGCTTACTTTTATCTTTTTAATTTCATATTTTATAATTTTTATTTTATTACTTTATTTTATTTTTTTGCTTTTATAATTCATTTTTTTTAATTTTTAATTTTTTTAAAATTTTAAATGGTAAATGACTTCTGCTAAACCCTCAACCTTTTCCATTCGATTTAGGAAGATGACAACTTCTAAAACAATGAAAAGCCGATTTTGAAGGGCGCAAAGCATCTTCTTCAACGATATTTAAGATAAGATTATGGAATGTCTCTTCCTCTTTTCTGTTGGTGTTTTCTAAAGCTCTTTTCCATAGTACGGGACAGCGGTTATGGAAGATGTCAGAGATATTGTTGTTTCACTTGTTGACGATGTTTGTCCATTTCAACCATATGTTGAGGTGGACGACGAAGAAGACGTGATGGCCAACAGCCAAGGGCGTCCTTTGACAACGGATGTTGACGTACAACCGGATGTAAGAGCTGACCCTCCACGTTCAGAAAATTAGGATGATATCATAGTGCTGGAGGAGGACGCAAATGTGCCTTTGCAACCTCATGCATACTCCAAGGTTGGAAAGATCCCAAGGGGAACCTATTCCAGGGAATCAGTGAATCGGAGGTGGGGAGGTGGGCCATTGCTGAAACGTTCATACCAAGGACACTTGCCAAGTGTGGGACCGAAAGTGAATGTGAATGTAGTTTGTCCTGTAGTACAGTCAGAGGTTCGCAGCCCTGCTGATAGTGTAGTGGGCAACCCTAAACGTGTTAGGTTCGAAGATTAAGAAATCTAATAAAAAGTATATGTTTGCTATAATAAAGGGTACATGTCAGGGGATACGAGGTATATAGTGCACTTGTTCAAGATAGAATGTATTGAAATAGAATGCAATCAATGTGAACGACAAAGCCTTTATAATGAAAAAGTCAATACAGCTTCTGTATTGCAAACTTAGTACATGCGATATTACTAAAATCATTCACTACATGATCAATGGCCAATGCGGAAATGGCAGTTCTAAAGAAGGAGGGCTAGCTACTTCTTCGCCAAGGGGCAACGCAAGATTCCACTCTCTAGGAGTAGCTTGACCTCGTTAAATCTGAAGGTAGGCGCATGGATGAAAAGCTCGGCTTCGGGATCACGGTTGCAGACCTTCAAGAGTATGTAGTATAGGTGCTTACAATACGTGAACTGAGTCCTGCCTCGGAACGTAGTCATCGTCTTCTGGAATGCAGGACAAGTGCAACCAGGGTAAGAACTGATGGTAATCTGGTACCGTGTGATATGTGGGGCGACGCCCGAATCCAGCCCAATGATGCAACCGTGGCCCGGCTCTGGTATCATGGTGACGGAACGGAGGCGCGCTTTGAGTGACTCGGAGGAGCTCATGGAGAGTCGCTGCGCCGGATTGGGACGAGTGGCAGTGCGCTTCACCATCTTGCCGTCTCTCTTGCCTGGGTAGCAGTCAGCGTCTGCAGGGACTGGCACCGAGCTGAAATTTGTAGGGGGCAGGGCAGAGGAGAACAGGCGTCTTGGGGAGACCGGCTTCTTCGGCGGAAGTTGAAAGCCTGCTTCTTCGAGGGCAAGAATCTCAGTCAGTTTTAGGTTAGTACCTAGTTTCACTGGCCAGACCTCTAGAATGGAGGGGAATTCCTAGTCCTTTGAGTAGTGTGCTACCCACTTGCGCTTAGAGCCTTTCACGCAGCGCTCAATATCATCGGAGCAGAAGAAGAACTCTCTGTTCTCAACTGTGTTCCTGCGGTAGTTAGTCCAAAGCCCAGTGTAGGTCGGGGCAGCTGTGCAATGGGGCCCCCTGACGATTCTCTCAGTGCACTTCTTTTTCGTTTCAGCCCTTTGGGCCCAGCAGCACTTCGCAGAAAGTTTGTGAAGTCTGGAAATGTGCCACTCCTTCACGTCGACCTTCGTTTCTTCAACCGCGTTGACATGGCGAATGCCGCCCTTGTTCACAGGTGAAGGTAAAGGGGTATCAACTTCCAGGGCAGGAGATTGAGTACCTTCTACCTCGCTATTGGGGAAAGTTCGTATGTGAGCGGAGAGCGTAGAGCGGAGAGCGGAGAGCACAGTATGGAGAGCACAGAAATGACATTTAGCAAAATTTTCAAAAGCAAAGTAGACCCTATAACCGTGGAAAATTACTAAATTAAGGCTTGATTTTGACACTTTTTTAGGAAAAGAGTATATTACCGTGGAAATCAGGGTTATATCTGGTAAGAATTTGTTACGTTTGTTCTCTAAGATACAAATTAGGGCTGATGTCATGATGACGTCATGCATATATTTTGTACGATTTGTCATGGATTTAGGCAAGATACAATGATCAGGCGTTAAGTTTTAGATCAAACAAATAATTCTTTCATAGGATTATGTAAATGCACAAGGAAAAAAACAAATTTCACAGAACATAAAGGAGGCAAGGTTTGAAAACTTCCTGGAATATTTCAAAATTCGTGTATAATATCTTAACTGCTGAAACCAAGATATACCTTGTTGGAGTCCTTGTCTTCATCGAAGATTACTCTCTCTTCCTAGGCAGCAAAGCTTCTTCATTTGAGTGATACAAGTAGGAGATTTTCATCATGAAACAGCACTTGGTAAGCTGGGTTCCATAGAAGGAGGTCACTCTTGTTTTCTTGAGCTTGTTTCTACGTGGCGTATTAGGATAGTGACACAGTCCTTGGCATTCTGTGCTGTATGCGAAGGTAGCTTAGGAGTTCGGGAGGGTCAATCTGCAAGCTTGCGTGGAACGTTTTAAGACTACAACAATTTAGTGTGATGCACGATGCCGAAGGTGCGTAATGCAAGTTTGAGGAGGACGAGAGCGGCTGTAGGTTTGCCCCAAAAGGCACTGGCGAGTTATGAGGAGCTGCGGCCCTGGCTGCTGGAGGTGGAGCGCGCCAGGGAACGAGGCATGGACCTGCCACCGTTTAGGCACATCGGAAGCCTCCATGTTGGTGAAGGTGAATGGCGTTGGACAGTGCCTTGTACGAATGAGCTTCTCCTTATTATGGAGTTGTCCCTAATCCCGTATCCCTTGCCATCCACCATCGATGAGAATCCAGTTGTTCAGCTGCCCGAAGTGATCATATCGGATGGCGAAACCTGCTGGTTTGATATCGACAAGAGTTGGACTGTATATCCCCCAAAGGATTATTACTGTGAAGACTAGTGGAGTGTTCGAATACATTCCTTTACATTTGGTCCCTTATTGGATCTAGATACGAGTATTCCAGCATGATGTTTTTAGATAATATAGATAAATCTAGGAATAAGAAAACTTGAAACCAGCAAAAAGAAATGGTCTTAAAAGTTCGTGGAATATTTCAGAGTTCGTGTACAATAATGGAGTAGCAGGAACCAAGATGTACACCAAGTCAGACTGCTTGTCTTCGTCGAAGAATTCTCCGTCTTTAGATAAGAGCATTCCTAGCTCAAGTGTCAAGTAAGAATCTATATAAGCCTTAGCAGACGTCCTTGAAGTTGTATAAGCTCAATCATTTCTGTAGAACTTAAGCATGTACTTGCTAGGGAGTTGTTTGAAGGTATGGGCGATTCATTTGAGGTCGTTGCCTGTGAAACGGTTTTCCAGGATTTGCTGAAGCGGATGGCGGATGGGCCTAACCCCTGGGATCATATAGGTAGTAGTGCAACGCAGGGTTGGACTCCTACGACTGTTATCACGTTTGAAGATGTCGAGAACGCTCGTGCTGTGTCGAAGAGTTGGAAGTGTGAGGTTGACAGTAGTCCTGAATACGCATGCCTTCGGCTAGCGAGGTGGGATTACTTTTCGTACGAGGGTCGCCATTGGAGTCCGAAAGGCGAATATGAAGTTAATCGGTTCAACATCAACTGGATTGTATTTAGGAGTGCATGGAAACTTGCAAATCCAATTCACAACGAGAGGTTGGAGACAGCGTCCCTTGGAGAACTTAGTTGCGTTGAGTTAGATCAGTTGAGGTCATTGCTATCTGCCAATAGGAATGAGGTCTTGGATATGCCGGAAGGAGAGAAAATTTCTCTTAGAGATGGTATCTGGACCTCTCCCACGACTAGGTAACATGGCTACAATTTAGGGTGAGAGTTTGAATGATTAAGAAAGTAATTACAGCAATAAATATATCTTCGAGCATTTCAGTTTAAACATTTCATTGTTCATGGTACATGTTGAGCATTACAGATGTGACATTTCATTCTTTACATGCACAGATTCGAACAGGAAATGAGAATCATAACAAGTTTAGGTTGTTTGCAGTAGAGGAGACGAAGTAATATGCAATAAAACTCCAATAAAATCAAATGAAAACAACAATAGACCGGAGCCTCCTTCAAACTCACAACATGCTATAGTCGCTACTTTCACTCTCAGAACCCGATGACTCTGAATCTCCTTCTACAGCCTCGTCATCGACGAATAGAAGGGCCCTGGGATCAAAAGTAGTTTCCCGACTACGAACATATGTAAGGGCTCCAGATTGAAACGCCTGTGCTAAGCCCTCTACGTAGTCCGGAAGTATGAAAGGCTGAATCGGGCTGGAATGAAGACGCCATGATGAAGTGGACACTGCTGCTAGCCCACGTGGCGGTGTTGCTGAAACTACTCTGCAATAGAGAACCGATTGTGGTTAGATCGAGTACGTAGAGCTGCAAAGAGAAGTAATGCTTGGATAATTTGAACGTAGAATAGAAGAATTACACCACTTGTCAGGTCTTGCTCACTTTGGAGGCGCTTCGCCAACTGCTGCCGGCCTTGGATGTTTAGGAGGGCCCATGGCTGATGGTCTAGCCATGCACGGTTTGAGAAGGGCGTTGAATATGGCTTCGTCCTCCTCAAAAGCTAGAATGTGACGACCAATAGCTTGGCAAGCCTTGATGGAGGCCCCTGAAACGCGGAGAAAAACAAAGAAATGAGAAACTGTGGAAAAAATGAGAGGAATATTTAAGCAGAGATATGTATGAATAGTTACCAGTCCCAACATTCCAATCGAGGACTACGTCGCCAGGCTTCATCAGCTCCTCAATTATGCCCTGCATCATTTCAGGGGCTTTCTCCCTAGGGCCTCTCCACGGCACCTCCCCATTCATGAACTGCGATTCCACATCGGTGAAGTTGAGAATGGCATCACTCTCGGTAATGTTGAGGACCCCATGTATCAACTGGGATTTCTTTGTCTGGAAGGAGAAACTACTGTCACTACGCACGTACACGCGAATCCAGAACCGCATAGTCTGCAGTCAAGCAAAACTAGTGAGTATAATTAAGCGGAAGGGTTATCAGTGAGTAAAGAGAAGGGTATGTTTAGGGAAATTACCAAGTTCTCGGGGTTCGTACGAGAAGTCAGGCCGAGTACATTGACGCCCCACCAGTCCTTGAAAAGCACGAAGTCACCACCCTCAGCTTCTTCCTCGATATCCTTAGCCACATTCTGATCAGTGTTGTAGATGAGGCAGAGGGCACCATCTCTCTGCAGGTATGAATCTGCAAAACGGAAGATGTCGTACACATAATCCTTGGGCCGAGAGTTCCAAGGCGGAATACTCGTGGGGGGAACGGAAACGGATGGGACGGGAAGATTCTCAGGGATGTCGGCAATGATCAAGTCGACTCCCAGATGGTCCTCTTGTTTGCAATAGTCCCTAACTCTCTTTTCGCGGCCTGCTCCAAACTGGAGGAAACAAGAAAGCAGAGTTAGAAACTACAAAGCGAGTAGAGGTGGCTGAATCCATGAAATGTCAAAATATTGGAACATACCTTGCGAATGAAGTCTTGAGTCTTGATCCAATCCGGGTCGCCACCTTTTCTCTTCTGTCTCTTATTTCGCCGCAACATGGAATCCACAGATGAGTTGAAGACGGAAACATTTGTGGAAATGGAAGTTCCAGCAGAAGAAGTTGTTTGAGGATATAGCTTGGCCTTCCTCGCTCAAGGAGACCTCTGGTGATCTCCGAAGCACTGATCGAGGAAGGAGCCGGCGAAGAAGTGGAAGAAGGCTTCGGAAGAGGGCTCTGGTTCTTTCTGTTTTGGCTGGGAAGACGCCGCACCGGTTTGCTCTGATGCCTCTGACTAAGAACGGAGAGATTTCAGTCGCCTTCCTCTCCCTTTCTTCGGTGGAGGAGCAGAAGATTGATCCTCCTGTCCTTCGTCTTCGTCTGCACCATCCAAGGAAGCTTCGACCACCACCTCACCCCCATCGTGTAGCATCTTGACGTCCGCCTCCGAGTCAATAGTGAAACCACCAATACAATCAAGATACCAGCATCCAGCATCCAGGTGAGCAACTTTGTACCTTTTTATCTGCTGGGCAGAGTACATACACTGGTCCGAGGTTGTCTGCGTCCAAAGCTTGAAGTACTTGGGGAGGTGCTGAACGCTGATGGCCCCCTTCAGAAGAAGCTCTCGCTTGAAGTACCTATGGGAAGACATATAGAAGGTAAGTATAAGAAACAATTGCAATGAAAATTATGAAATGGAAATGCGATTAAGTTACTTCACTTACCGGTAAGTAACCCGCTTGACAACTTGAGTGGTTCCAGGGAATTTTGCGAAGTTGGACTTCTTGTCGAAGTGCTTATCAGCCTTTTTTCCAATGAACGTAGGAAAGGCCTTGTCCCACAACAGAATACGTGAACTCTCGACAAAATCGCCCGGCTGTTGGACATCAGGAAATGCCATCCAATTGATGTCGAGGTTCTCCGTTTTGAATATGTCCTCAACTTTGTGGATGACGGCTTCCTCCAACTGTAATACAAAACTCATATAAGTAGCAACAGAGAAGGTTAACGGTAAAAGAATAAAGGAATAAGGAATTGGAAAGGATTTTGTATGGAAATTACCCCAGCCCAGAATGAAGCTTTGTTCAACCATGAGTCGAGGTCGTTGTCTTTGAATTCAGATGGCAGAAATCTCTAAGACATTCGAGCACTCGGGGATGGGTTCCACCACTTCAACCAACGAGCCTTGTATTTGGCGTCAACGGCCGTTGGAACAATCCTCTGAAGCTTTTCGAGCGACATCTCAGGCTTATTATTGAGACTGTAATGGCGATTGATCTGCAAGAAGCACCGAAGTTTTTAAAAGGATCAATACAGAAATTATTAAAGTCATACGAAATAGTGAATTGAACAATGATCAGTGAGTCAGGTGCCTCATTGAGGAAGTCGTCACCATTCTTGGGATTTGCGACAGCCAAGTACTTGACAAAGTCCTTCTTCTTGATGGCTTCGACCATTCTATCTAATGCCTCATTCATGACATCCCAAAATGCACTAGCAGACTGCTCGTCCTTAGGTGTCTTCTTGCGGTAGGCATTGGCTGCTTCATCGGAGGCCGCAGCGAGTTCCCGCTGTAGAAAGATAATTAAGCCTTAGGAAATTCCATGATTATTGAGTCATAAAAAGCAAATAGAGAGAGGAGGTAGGACTTACTCGATACAAAAATGCGATGAAAACTTTAGTTGTCAAGGGAAACCAGGAGGGATTAGGTGGCTTGTTCTTCAAACAAACGTCATACTCTTCAAGACTGAGGAGGTCTTTAAATTCCTCCAGCTTCATCATTCCGAATGAGCGGATTCGAAATAGTTTTGCGGGGAGATTACTCTTCACGTGGTCATTCTCAGTCGACTTGAAAATAAACCAAAATACGTATGATGAATAATAGAGATGAGATAAAGTAACAAATGGAAAAACAGGAAAAAAGAAACAAGTACTTACCAGTTGATGTCATGCATTGCGTGAAGAAGATTGCCAACATGGCCACGGGGGTCGAGTACTATGCAGTGCACAGATATGTGCCATAACGGGTCCTCTGCGTGGTGCTTGTTGATATGACGAAGCCATGCTGAGAGGCGATGGTTACCTTCCCAGACAAAAAACATCTTCCCCGAGAACTGCGACCACTCCTCGTCACTTTGAAGCTCAATTTCAAAAGCATCATTCGCGTCCCTCCATAATGGGCTCCATCTAGCCATGACCTCATCCGTAACATCTCTTGTCTGCTCCTCGTTGTTGTACATAGAGATGTACATGACGCGGTTGCCATCTCTATATCCCTTAACGAACTCCCGCTCCAAATGCTGTACCCCCACTTCGCCCACTGGTCTAACCTTTGCCATTGGGATCATCCTGCACAGGGGCACCGACATTCGGGACTTCTGCGATGGCTTGATCCTGAGCTTGTTGATGACGGCGTTGGAGTCCACCTTGTATTGGGTTTGATGTTCCAATTCCCCTTCCCTAGCAGTCTTCAAGTTTATTGGACAAGATGGTTTCACCAACACATCTTGTGTTTGCGTAACCTGCCAGAAGGTGCGCAAATTAGGAGAACAAGCACAATCGAAGAAAGTCATGCAAAGTAGACAAGTATGTAAAAGAAAGTAACAATATATCTTCATACTGTCATCTCTCTTTTAACAACTCAATCATCATCTGTAATTGATAAAACTATCTACGTGAGGATCGACTATAGTACTCCTTAGACTGTCTACAGTTCCAGTGACGGCGCATCCTCCAAAATCGCCTGGTTTGTTGGACAGGGCACGGCAGAATTGCCGGAAGAGCAAAGACCACATGGGCTGGCCTCCTGACTCTAATCGGCGAGGAAGGAGAGGGAGGAGACATCGGCGGGGAGCCCTGTGGAGGAGACGTGGGCATGTAGCCCCGGGAGGTAGGCTCATACACCGGGGATGTAGGCATGTACACTGGCGAGGTAGGCATGTATTGTGGAGAATGGACCTCGTGAGGTCCACTTTCCACACCTATAGGGATGGCTACATCACAGGTACAGTAGTACTGATCAAATGAATCTAAAAGATCGGAAACATTGATCACAGAAATGGGGGAAGTAGCGGACATCTCAGGAGTATCGGATGATACCTAGAGTAGAAGAAATGAAGTGAGGATTAACTTCCATATTTAAAAGAGTAGGAAACAATGAAGGGTACAAGGCGAATAGAACTGAAATTCATAAACCGAAGAAATTAATATAAATTGAAAATTGAATGAAATACCTCAGTTTCTGCTGGCGTTGGGTCTTGAGGTTCGCTCCCCAGATGATCTCCATCAGAGTCCTTAATCATAAACAATGTTATAATTATTAGAAAAAAACAACAAATACCAAGAAAATCCTCTGAAATCTACAAAGTTTTCACAATTTAATTCATTTCTTTCATCAACCATGCATTCACTTCACAAAAAATGGAACCAAAAAAATAAAAATAAAAAAACAAAAGCCAAATCCCCAAATCCCACACCCCCCCTCGGACCTACATTCGGTGACGAACGTACGGTAGCCGGTTTTTCAATTTACAAAAAAAACAACAAATACCAAGAAAATCCTCTGAAATCTACAAAGTTTTCACAATTTAATTCATTTCTTTCATCAACCATGCATTCACTTCACAAAAAATGTAACCAAAAAAATTTTTAAAAAAAAATTCGAAGCCAAATCCCCAAATCCCACACCCCCCCTCGGACCTACATTCGGTGACGAACGTACGGTAGCCGGTTTTTCAATTTACAAAAAAAACAACAAATACCAAGAAAATCCTCTGAAATCTACAAAGTTTTCACAATTTAATTCATTTCTTTCATCAACCATGCATTCACTTCACAAAAAATGTAACCAAAAAAATTTAAAAAAAAAAAAACAAAAGCCAAATCCCCAAATCCCACACCCCCCCTCGGACCTACATTCGGTGACGAACGTACGGTAGCCGGTTTTTCAATTTACAAAAAAAACAAAAATTACCAACAAAAATAAAGCAGTCTAACAAGCCCCCACGCCGCAAGCACAGAGCAGTAGCCAGCATTTCATTAAAATCACCAAGAATTAAACCATTGCAAAGCACCTCTGGAGCAATCCAAGACCAAGCGAGCAGCCCAACACATCTCAATTCTAACCGAACCCCACTCCCGCTCTACGCAAATCTAGCCCATCAAAACTCGACATTCTGACCCCCACCCGACCACAACACTCCCACCAAAAGCAGTCCCAAGAGCAAACGAGCAAGTATTCATAAAAGCCCAAGCAGCAGCAGCATATTAAAGTACCCCATCACCGAAACCCATCAAGCAAATCTCGTTTTTCAAGTACTGCGCAATCAACCCCCACCCCAAC
This sequence comes from Ceratodon purpureus, assembly GCA_014871385.1. Taxonomy (NCBI): domain Eukaryota; kingdom Viridiplantae; phylum Streptophyta; class Bryopsida; order Pseudoditrichales; family Ditrichaceae; genus Ceratodon; species Ceratodon purpureus. Next base: position 274,068 of record CM026422.1, read on the forward strand.
TCTCGTACCCCAGCCCTACTCTAGCAGCATCCTCGCATTCCAACATTAATTCATACCCTTCTTAAACCGCAATCCACAAACCGAATGCTCAGCAATTAAATCCCCACCTCAACTCTCACAAATCCCCCTCAACTCGCAGCATACACTCATTCCATACCGCACCCAACAAACCAGAATCTCCCAAATATCAAACAAACCTACAGCTCCCACAAAGAACCCAAATCCGCATCCCCATCCATCACGAAATGAAATCACGAAGAAGTACCTCGTCGTCATCTTCAGAATGCCGCTCCTCCTGCAGACGTCGACGTCCACGGACAATCTCCACTCCCGAATCCCGCCCACCTCCTGCAGAGTCTTCACTCGCATCGATTGCCACTCCTCCATCACCGACCTGAAAATTCTCAACCTCCAGATCCCCGCCCAACTCAACTCGCCCAGCGCCACCTGCAGATTCTCCAGCCGCCTCCATGATCGCCGCTCGAACTCTTCTCGCACACCCACGAAGTTCCTCACAGTCCTCACTTTCAACTCGAAATCTCTGTGTGCGCAACAATCAGGTTCAAGTCGACTACCAAGACAAGGAGGGTGGACAGTGGGATCTCGAAATCTCAAAAAACCCTATCTTCTTGCTAGTGTGAACTACATACCGTGTCGAAGTCAATTCATGGAGCTTGTTTGACTTTTGCCAGGCAATAAATATTACATTCACCTGTACTATGCGATGTAGAAGTAGACCGTGGCCCAGATGTACGGGCTATACTTGAATTATTTAATGCGTAAACATTGATTACGGTTTCTCGTCCGCTCTCGACAACAACTTGAAGACCAAGCCCAATTAATTCAATTCTCATTGGTGGAATCAACATGGAATGTAGAACAAATATTTACAGTTCCAGTTGTCTGCAATCACGTAACCATTTAAGTCATAGTTCTTCCTCTCCCCCTAAGTCCTCCACCTATTTCAACTATTTCACTTTATTCATTGACTATATAACTTTAATATTTTTTTAAAAAAAGGTGCTTAATGAAACCTAAATCTATACACATACACACATATGGCATTTGCTTAGACAATGTAGTACTCTAACCTGTTCAGACATACAGTCTTTGTCGGATTTTGAATGCATCTCCCTTGAGCGAGAATCCTTCCTCCCAAACGAAGGCTGCGGGGACTCTACTCTTTGACTACAATTGAAGACTAATTCTTCCGTCATGGCCGCACCTGCAACTCCAATCAAGTGTACCTCCTCTTCCTGCTTCTGATTCTCGACCAAGGTGTTCTCTAAAAACTCTTGCTTCTCCTCCACTATAGACTCTAGTATGAGTTTACGAATGCTAGAAAACTTTAAAGCTACTAGCAGACCTGCTCCTCTATTTTTCACGGGTGCACTCAAATGGTCACCTTTAAAAACAACCTTCTTAAGTGATGCTCTCCTCTTTCTAGCTCTTCTATTCGTAAAATCAGTGTTGCCAGGTTTCCTTCTCTGTTTAGGAGTGACACAGGTGGAGGGAGATGGCCCTTCACTCTGCTTCATGTGTGTAACCACTGGAAGGACTCTCTCACAAAAAGACTCTCTGGAAAACTTCTTAGCACCTTAAATACCTAAAACGTACAACTATTTAGTTACAACCCTAAGTTGATATACAATCTTAGCACTGACACATTGTCTACCCTCTTCACATTCAGAGTACCAATAACAACTCTATATTGAAGTAAAGTTAAAAATATCAATCTTTAAATAAAAATGAGAAATCCTAGGACCCTATAATTTAAAAAATTAGAATCAAATGCTTCAATGCATGCCCCTTTTTATATTCATTGTTTTCAAAGTAGAATTAAAAAGACGGCTCATTCTAATCTTATAATACATAATGACAAATAGAATCCGCTTCACGATTCTAATTATTACAGTAAAGTTCTAATATTCTTAGCAGATAAACTTAGACCTGCAAAAAGTGTTTTTGTAATTTGATAGCGCCGTCTCTCCTAAAGCTTTCGTTCGTTACGTAACAGAATGAATCATTCTCCAAGCTCTGTTCACAGCGACATTCCAAACTGAATAAAATGATCAACAGCGATGCATCATTCCTCTCAAACAACTCTCGCAATACTGCTTCGCTGGTACACTCACTCTTCTCACTTCTTCCAGTAGTACTTGTGATTTGCCTGCGAACATGGGGATGGTCTGTCTGTACGCCCAAGGCATGGGCATCCCCCTTAGGTTTCGCGTTGATGACGAAGGCCTAGCTACAGTTTCCTCTATTCGCCTGAGTCTCAGATTCCATTTCCAGGAGGATTCCATCAGTATAGAGGAGGAGATCTTTGATGACGTTACTGCCGAGGTTACCCACACCCTCGGACAACTTTCCATGACAGATGAGAACAATATGTTGCAGTGGAGACTCCTCCCTGGATCCTATAGAGTCTATGGTCTTACTGATTCTCTGATGGCTGCATCCACTGAGATCCTCACCCCCCCTTCGCTCTTCTACTTGCACAATTCAGACTCCCTTACCTCGTGATGTCAAGGTCAAAGTCGAGCCTGGTACTGAAACTTCAGACGTAGAGAAACCTCCCCCTACGACAATCATTTCTCTCTCCTCTGATGACAAAGTCAGTCCCGTCAAGTTGGTGCCTAAGGTCCACGTTGATGCTCCTCCTTCCAATGTGTCTCCTCCATTGTCCCAAGTCACAGTTAGCATTGTTCCGCTCCTTCAACAGCTTGCAAAGGCGCGTGGGTCAAAAAACATTTTGAAGAAGATAGACTATTCCACTATTAGACACGAGAGAGTTGAGTACTTGCCTGCGATGTTTGATGGTCCGGTTCTTTTTGAGTTGCCCCCAGCTGCTGCAGGATCCTCTAAGCTCGCCGCCAAGTCAATGCAAGGAATGGACAAACGATACGACGGACACTTGTGGACCAACACCATCACAACAAACATCAAAAACGACTTCGGACTGTCTTTTCGAAGTTCCACCTGCGTCGGATGGCTGCGTTGCACGAACGAGGAGTGTGACTTCCTGAAGCGTGTTCCCAAGATCTTCGAGGTTAACGAGACTGAGTTCGAAGGCTGTACCCTGCAAGCTTTTCTCATTGATCAGCCTCCTCCATCTGACTCCACGCTAGTGTGCAAGGTATGTAAAGAACCTCCATCATGTGTAGCTACATGCGAGGCTAAGATTTATTACGTTGTGGGCAAACCGAATCAGACTAGAGCTTGTATTCACATAGGAACACATGATCATCCAGTGAAAGTTGGGGACTATAGAGACTCTAAAGCAGAGATTAGTAGCTTAATAGAAGAGCAGGACCTAGAGATGAACAACAAAGCAACAAAGAGCGCCGTTGTCCTTGAGGCGAGCAAACTCCTCATCGGGAGCTACCTGCTACAGCCAAAGGATGCACCTCCGAGGAAGTTGACGATGGAGGAGCTGATTCCTGTTCTGGATCGATGCAAAGACATGGCGTCACCAAACATCCGCAACAAAGTCGCCACCTTCAAAAAATACAGAAGGTACGGAGTCATGGACGGTATCACCAAGCTCCGTGGAAACAGTCTCTGGGCGTATGTCCAGAAGAATAGGTTTCCTGGTCAGGGAGCTATGCGTGACAAAGTCTTCGTCTTCAAGATGTCGGAGGTCGGGCCGGGAAGTGGTGTCGACTTGGTCAGCCAAATGCAAGCTGGTGGCGACTTGGAGAACGCATGGATCATGTTCGACCATGTAAAACGTGTCAAAGACTGGTCGACGATGGCGTGCCATGTGTACGATGCCACCTACTGCCGCGTGATGACAATCGCTAGTTGCGATATGCAGTCGGAGGACACGGAGGCCCAGCTCGTCTTCTGGAAAAACCTAAACCTGGTCATGGAGAACAATGGCATTGCAGCGCCGAACTTCAAGGGGTTCATGGCGGATAACGCACAGGCGAATTGGAATGCAGTGCGAATCCTATACGGCAATGGCAACAAAGAGGACCCAATGGAGGACCGGGAGAGGTCGTGCTTGTTCCACTGGACTCAGAACATGGTCCAGTATACGCGGAAGCACTTCCCCGAAGAACTCTGGGAACAGCACAAGAAGATGTGTACTCAGTACAAGAATGCGACCAGCATGGCAGAGGCGGACACTCTGTATCACGCGTTGCGAGCATGGTGGGCATCCACCGGGGTCGTTGGCGAAAGCGGACTCATCAAACTCAATCAGTGGCTGTCATTCTGGCACCACCGCTTCCGCCAGTGGAGAGGATTCATGACCACGGTATGATTTCTGCACTCTGTTTTAATGCTTTTGATATTGGTTTCCTAGCCCTAACCTACAAAACTCTATTCGGTGAATCTAAAGGCACCTACTGTCTAAACTGCAGAAATTCACGGAAGAAGAACTCACAGAGATGTCGACCTGCAACCTCGCCGAAACAGTTCATAACAAGTGGCTCCAAGCTTCAGGAAACAACGGGAACGACCTCTACGTTGCTACCGTGGACGATTTTGTTCGAGCTTTTCTACAGGTTGTTAACTACTACCAGTTCCTCAAAGGTGACGTCGACGGAACAGGACCGTCTAAGAAGGAACTCAGGCTCCGGATGGCTGAACGCAACGCGAAGAAATGGGAAAATCCTACACTGCTCGATAAGCCCATGCTCGATATGCCTGGCGCGGATGAGTTCAGCACCCGTCAGCCTATCATGCCTGGAGCGGAAGTCTTCGGTTCACAGAAGCGAAAAGCCAACGTCCTCATCGGAGCTGACGAGGAGTCTCATCGCCCGGACAAGACAAACTTCTCACGCCCACGAGGCCCAAGACGTGCCGTCAGGGCTCGCCCTATGCAGATGCCTGTCATTGTGGAAGACGACTCCGAACACGACAGCGAGGTAGAAGGTACCCAATCTCCTGCCCTGGAAGTTGATTCTCCTCTACCTTCACCTGTGAACAAGGGCGGCATTCGCCATGTCAACGCGGTTGAAAAGACGAAGGTCGACGTGAAGGAGTGGCACATTTCCAGACTTCACAAACTTTCTGCAAAGTGCTGTTGGGCCCAAAGAGCTGAAACGAAAAAGAAGTGCACTGAGAGAATCGTCAGGGGGCCCCATTGCACAGCTGCACCGACGTACATTGGGCTTTAGACTAACTATCGCAGGAACATAGTCGAGAAGACAGAGTTTTTCTTCTACTCCGACGATTTTGAGCGCTGCGTGAAAGGCTCTAAGCGCAAGTGGGTAGCACACTACCAGGGTTGTTCAAATAGACGTGGCGTCCCCGACGCTCGAGAATTACGTCGCGGTAATAATTTTGCGATCCCGAGGGGGTAAAAACATCCCCCAACCGTCCGATCAGCCGATCCCGCCACCACGCCCCATCTCGGCCGTTTGTTCGCAAGGACGGCCGCGGGGTCGCAGGGGACGGCCGCACGTCCATCCGACGGCCAAGATGCGGCCGTGCTGGCACATCGTGGGCCGTCGGATGTGGGCGGCCCTCGTAGGCCGTCAGATCCCGCGGCCCTCACCGTGGCCGACCGCGGCGACGGCCACGGGGACGGCCGCGGGATCCGACAGCCCGGATCGACCCCGACGCGAGCCATCGGGGACAGCCCGATCGCCGCGGCCAACCGCGTGCCGTCGGATTCCGCGGCCGTCACCGTGGCCGTCCCCGCGGTCGGCCACGGCGACCGACGCGGGATCGGACGGCCCGCGGCCGGCATGGTTGGCCGCGGAGGGCCGTCCGATCCCGAGGCCGTCCGCGTGGGCAACCGCGTGGAGACACGGCCGTCCACGTGGCCGACCGCATGGAGACGCGGCCGTCCCCGGCGACGGCCTCGGGGACGGCCGCAAATTAAAAAAAAAATCCCGAATCTTAAAATCTTCATAACTTCTTCTAAACGTATCCAAATCGGGCTTATGAGGTGTTTTCTAGCATCTACATTTCCTGTAGATGCCAAAAAACATCTCATAAGTCCAATTTGGACAAGTTTTGAAGAAGTTACGGGAATTTGGAGATTTCGGGAAGTTGAGGGGTCGGCCGTCGGCGGGGACGGGGGGCCGACCCCGGTGACGGCCGTGGAGACGGCCGGCCGTCTCCACGGTGACGGCGGCGGAGACGGCCCCCCGTTCGCTTGGAGGCGGGGTCTCGCATGGCCTTCCTTCTTCTCTTGCGTTTTCTCTAGAGACGGCCATCCCTCCCCTCCTCCCCTCGTCCAACCATGACAAAAAATGTTCTATTTCTAGATACTCTAAAAAAAAATTAATACCGAATTAGAAATTTCAGACATATCCCTGAAATCATGGAAAATGTCCAAAAGATTTTGTAATCGGGATTGTGGGATCCGCCTTGATGTTGGGGTATACTTTAGAAGGAGATATTTATGCCGTTCAATTGTTGGTGCTCTACTATGGTTTGCAAACATAATCTCAATGTTTAGAAGGAAGAATCTATTTGTTTTGGAAATGAAATTATGGCCCATGGGCCTATAGAAGAGGGAGGTATACGATGGGGGGTACAACTTAAAAGGTAATGAGAAGCTTATAAAAAATAATATTCTTTTATTTGAAGACATTTGGTAATAAAATTAAAAGAGAACTCGACATGGATTTCTCTTACATTAATATGACAAGTTTGTATGTTTTTGGCTTTAATTTTATATGGCAAGACAAATCCCTTTTTCCATAAATGGAACATTGGAATTAAATAAAGGATAAACTTGAAATTTAGAAATGAATTTGAATGAGAGGATTTGGAAGGTATGTTGTAGAGGACGTAATACTTAGAAATTAGATTTCAAATCAAATTAGATAGAGGTTGAAATTGTGTGAAGGAGGTTGGAGGACACATTAAATAGAATTGAGGATTGTAAAGTTGAATTAGAAGTCGAGGATGGTGGACAAAAAATTCATTATAAGTGATAGAGGATAGAAATTTAAATACAACAAATTTTAGTTCTATTAATAAATAAATTGATTAATTAATTAAAAAACCAAGCAATCTGACAAGGGTGGATGTTTAATTTTAAAAGGTGAGTGAATTTTGAAGGTTTGGGAGTTGACATTAAGAGAACTGTTTCTTGCTTTTGAAATGAAAGATATGCTAGTATTACATTTGAGTACTTGGGCAAGTGAATGCCACATTGTTTGCCTTCCATTCCTTTTAGACAAACACCGAGTCTATATGGCTTAAAGTTTAACAAATCTCGTCAATTTTTTATTCTGAGACTTATGATTTTTTTCCATCTTAAAGGTGATTCATAATCATTATTTTTATGAATGAAAGACATAACATGTGGATACATCTAAATGTTGAAATACAAACACATACTTCATAGCCAAAAATTTATATTTGTTTATTTATTTATTTAAGTATTTAATTATTTTGTATTCTTTCCTTAGTCTCCGATTCTATCTTTTAATTTTATACTTTTTCCATTTGCCTTCCATTCTATCTTCTTGTTATTTTATTATTACACTATTATTCCATTCTATACTCTTAACTTTTTATTATTACACTATTTTTCCATTCTATCGTCTCTTTAGTTTTTTATCTTAACATTATTCTTCCATTTTATCTTCTCATTTTCCTATCCTTCCATTCCTCTCCCATCATCTATTTATTTATTTAATATTCCTCTAATCTGTCTCTCATTCTATCTTATTATTTTTAACTATTGGAAGAAAGGAAAGATAAATAAAAGATAAGGGGATTATATTATGTACAAGACAATAATAAAAAACAGACAATTGAAATAAAATACAATATGACAGTAAATGAAACATAACAAATAACTGCGAGACAGACAAACTACAATGGGAAAAGGTTTGAAGGAAATAGATGTGTATAGAGAAGATAGATATCAAGGGAAAAAACAAAAAATAAAAAAAGTACATGAGAGGTAATAATAAATCAAAAAGATAATAAGAATAAAAGATCAAATAAAAAATAATAATAATAATTGCAAGAGTGGAAATGACATACAAGAAGAAATGAGGAGTATGAAGTGAATAGAAAAAACCATGTCATGGTGATAACATTATGGCAAAAGAAGAAACTAAATAAAAATATCCAACTTAGAAAGGACTTTTTTCTTAAAGATTAAAGGATTAGATAAAGCACGAGACAATAATTGGAAAATAATTAATTATAATTATATAGAATAAAATGGTATTTGAAAACATAAGAAATAAGTTCAATAACACTAAGATATACAAACTACAGTGGGCATAAATTTAAATACCCAAGAAAGCAATTAATTAGGAAAAGAGCATTTTCATGGAAAAAAGGATTTGTCTTGCCTTATAAAATAAAAGCCAAAAACATACAAACTTGTCATATTAATGTAAGAAAAATCCATGTCGAGTTCTCCTTTAACTTTATTACCTAACGAAATAATGTCTACAAATAAAAGAATATTATTTTTTATTAGCTTCTCATTACCTTTTAAGTTGTACCCCCCATTGTATACCTCCCTCTTCTATAGGCCCATGGGCCATAATTTCATTTCCAAAACAAATGTAATCTTCCTTCTAGACATTGAGATTATGTTTGCAAACCAAAGTAGAGCACCAACAATTGAACGGCATAAATATCTCCTTCTAAAGTATACCCCAACATCAAGGCGGATCCCACAATCCCGATTACAAAATCTTTTGGACATTTTCCATGATTTCAGGGATATGTCTGAAATTTCTAATTCGGTAATGATTTTGTTTTCAGAGTATCTAGAAATAGAACATTTCTGTCAAAGGGTGGACGAGAGGAGGAGAGGAGGGGAGGCCGTCTTTAGAGAAAACGTAAGAGAAGAAGGAAGGCCATGCGAGACCACGCCTCCAAGCGGACGGGGGGCCGTCTCCGCGGCCGTCACCGTGGAGACGCCGTCTCCACGGCCGTCAGCGGGGTCGGCCCCCCCCCCCGTCTCCGCCGACGGCCGACCCCCAACTCCCCGAAATCTCCAAATTCCCGTAACTTCTTCAAAACTTGTCCAAATTGGACTTATGAGATGTTTTTTGGCATCTGCATGAATTGTAGATGCGAAAAAACACCTCACAAGCCCGATTTGGATACGTTTTGAAGAAGTTATGAAGATTTTAAGATTCGGGATTTCTTTTTTTTAATATGCGGCCGTCCCCGCGGCCGTCGCCGGGGACGGCCGGCCGTCTCCACGGCTGTCACCGGGTCGGCCCCCCGTCCCCGCCGACGGCCGACCCCTCAACTTCCGGAAATCTCCAAATTCCCGTAACTTCTTCAAAACTTGTTCAAATTGGACTTATGAGATGTTTTTTGGCATCTACAGGAAATGTAGATGCCAAAAAACTCCTCATAAGCCCGATTTGGATACGTTTTGAAGAAGTTATGAAGGTTTTAAGATTCGGAATTTCTTTTTTTTAATATGCGGCCGTTCCCGCGGCCGTCGCCGGGGACGGCCTCCCCTCCGCGGCGACGGCAAGGGGCCGTCGCCGGGGACGGCCCCCCCACCGCGGCGACGGCCCCTCCTCCGCGGCGACGGCCCCTCCTCCGCGGCGACGGCCGCTTTCTGCTCCCGAAACCCCTCCCTTCGCGTTCAATGTGTGGTTTCACCTCGGGGTGAAACCTGTGGGGGTGACTTTTTCTTTCTAAGTCACAGGACGTCCTGTGGCGCTGGCGGACGTCCGCGGACGTACCCACGTCCCGAGCGTCCCGGATGTCCGTGACAACCCTGCACACTACTCAAAGGACCAGGAATTCCCCTCCATTCCAGAGGTCTGGCCAGTGAAACAAGGTACTAACCTAAAACTTACTGAGATTCTTGCCGTCGAAGCAGCAGGCTTTCAACTTCCGCCCAAGAAGCCGGTCTCCCCAAGACGCCTGTTCTCCTCTGCCCCGCCCCCTACAAATCTCAGCTCGCTGCCAGTCCCTGCAGACGCTGACCGCTATCCGGGCAAGAGAGACGGCAAGTTGGTGAAGCGCACTGCCACTCGTCCCAATCCGGCGCAGCAACTCTCCATGGGCTCCTCCGAGTCACTCAAAGCGCGCCTGGATTGGCCCGGCTCAGCGACTCTCCGTTCCGTCACCATGATACCTGAGCCGGGCCACGGTTGCATCATTGGGCTGGATTCGGGCGTCGCTCCACACATCACACGGTACCAGATTACCATCAGTTCTTACCCTGGTTGCACTTGTCCTGCATTCCAGAAGACGATGACTACGTTCCGAGGCAAGACTCAGTTCACGTATTGTAAGCACCTTTACTACATACTCTTGAAGGTCTGCAACCGTGATCCTGAAGCCGAACTTTTCATCCATGCACCTACCTTCAGCTTTAACGAGGTCAAGCTACTCTCACAGAGTGGAATCTTGCGTTACCCCTTGGAGAAGAAGTAGCTAGCCCTCCTTCTTTAGAACTGCCATTTCCACATTTTTCATTGATCATGTAGTGAATGTGTTTAATAATATCCCATGTACTAAGTCAGCAATACAGAAGCTGTATTGACTTTTTCATTATTAAGGCTTTGTCGTTCACATTGATTGCATTCTATTTCAAAACATTCTATCTTGAACAAGTGCACTATATACCTCGTATCCCCTGACATGTACCCTTTATTACAGCAAAGATATACTTGTTATTAGATGTCCTAATCTTCGAACCTAACACGTTTAGGGTTGCCCACTACACTATCAGCAGGGCTGCGAACCTCTGACTGTACTGCAGGACAAACTACATTTGCGTTCACCTTCGTTACCACACTTGGCAAGTGTCCTTGGTATGAACGTTTCAGCAATGGCCCACCTCGCCGCCTCCGATTCATTGATTCCCTGGAATAGGTGCCTCTTGGGATCTTCCCAACCTTGGAGTATGCATGAGGTTGCAAAGGCACATCTGCGTCCTCCTCCAGCACTATGATATCATCCGAATTTTCTGAACGTGGAGGGTCAGCTCCTACATCCGGTTGCACGTCAACATCCGTTGTCAAAGGACGCCCTTGGCTTTTAACCATCGCCTCTTCTTCGTCCTCGACCTCAACATATGGTTGAAATGGACAAACATCGTCAGCAAGTGATACAACAATATCTCTGACGTCTTCCATGACTACTGTCCCGCACTACGGAAAAGAGCTTCAGAAAACACCAACAGAATGTTAAAGGGATTTTTTGCCTTTTTACCTAAGAGCAGTAATTTAGGAGCAGAACAGTAATCTGCTAGGAGCAGTAAAAACAGTTAGGAGGAGTATAACAGTTAGTTACTGCAGATTTCTTAGTTACTGCATTTTGGATGAAGTTTTGACAGTCGGATGAAAAATCGACTTGGATGAAAAACGGATAGATTGGAGGGTGGCGGCTAGGGTTTGGGGGGGGGTTAGTGAGGAGTGAGGGTGGCGGCTCTCACTCTCTCTCTCTCCCCTTGGAGTTTGTGCAGCCATGGAGGTTAGTGTGGTGAGTAGAATGTGAGGAGATTTTATGAGGTTGTAGGATAGGAGGAGCAGGACTATTAGAAGCAGATCTGATTGTACCTGAAGGACAGTAATGATGAGAAAAGCGATCATTGGATCATTGGAGTTTGTGCACATTGAATGCTAGGGCTTAAGGCAGAATTGCATTGTGGGATCTTGCATTGTGGGTTTTAGAACTGATGGAGCAGTAGATCACGGCAGTATGGTTAGACGTGGTGCTGTTCAGGGGCAGAATGGTGTTGAGCAGAATTAGTTAGGTGGGTACTAAAATTTCGAGGGTTTCTTCTTAGATCTGGACAGTAAACATTAGCTTCCAAAGGGTGAGCTAAATCACCCTTAAACATTGGCGACCATGCATTAAGAACGGATCAGGTGCTCTTGCTGCGAATCTGTACAGTCCAGGATAGTTCTGGAACAGGTTGACAGGCACAGTGGCCAAGGCAGAGGGTTACAGTCACAGGATTACAGTCACAGATTTACAGGATTACAGTCAGAGACTTACTGTCATAGGATTACAGTCCCAGGATTCCAGCAGCAGAAGTACCACAGATGCTGCAACAGGAGGACAGTTCGAGGCTGTGGAGATCAGGTTCCAGAATCCAGTGAGGAGGAGCCAATGCAAATCAGTCAACGGCACAGGAGCTGAGGACAGCTCCAAAGCAGAGGGAGGATAGTCACGGGTATCAGGTATGTTCCAAACCACTGTTGAATTCAGACAGTCAGGAAAGGAACAGTAGGTTGCGTGAAAACGACTAGTAAAAGTTGCGGTAAACAGTGGAAAAGTTACCAGTCAGTAAAAAACATTTGAGCAGTAAAAAAGTAACGGTAAAAACTTAAAAAGCTACTAGCCAGTAAAAAGTTGCGGTACAAAGTGGAAAAGTTACCAGTCAATAAAAACATACTCGAAGCAGTAAAAAGTAACGGTAAAAAGTTCAAAAATTATCAGTCCGTAAAAAACAGTTGAGTAGTAAAAGGTAACAGTGGAAACTGAGGGTAAAAATGCGAACAGTGAAATTGAGTTAAGAAAAACAGTAAGTAACTTAAGGAGAAATTGAGAAATGGAAAAATTGAAAAGTTAAAAACAAAAATGAATGGACAGTTAAGAACCAGGAGACAACTTGTGGTTAGAAGCTTGCAAAACTGTAATGTATGGAAGCTTGAAAAACTGAGACTATGCTAGAACTTGCGAAACTAGGGGCAGAAAACTATCTACAGTAGGACAGTAAAGACTGACAAGTCCCAAAGGAACCAAAGTAGAAGGGTGAAAAAGGGATGGACTGGACAGGAACCAGGAAACAGGAGGACTAGCATCCGACAGACCAGAGGAGGGCTGAGGACAAGGAACCGGCAGCACCTACCCAGGAGTTTTGGAGGAGCAGACTCAGTGACTGGAAGCACCAGCCAAACCAGAAGAGCACCTGACCAGAGAATACCAAGGGAAGAGCAGCAAACTGTACTGCAATGGACAGAGGATACCCAGGGTGGGACAAGGAGGAGATAGTCAGGAGACAAGCAGCAGAACGGTTGGCAAGATACGAACTCAGGGAGCAAAGAGCAGCAGCAGAAGTAGGAAAACCAATGGGAGGACAATTGAGTTCAAAAGAAAGTATAGCTAAAGGGAGAACCAGGGACCTGATTGACATGGACCTGGTAGGAGAAAATTTGAGCCAGGAGACAATACTTGGAGTAAGCAGGAGGACAGGATCAGCAAGAGGAGAACCTGGCCCAAGCTTCAAGAATTGGCAGGAAGATGAGGAAGAAATTCGGAAGTATGAGGGACATCTACTATCACCCAGGACCAGCAGGAGGGAATTCCCAAGGCCAGGTGAAGGAGATACACAGCATTGCTGGAACCCCCAGACCAGAATGGCATCAGCATATGACCATTACCAGGAGGAGGAGAAGAAAGGAGGCAGCAGACCAGACACACCGAAACCGGGGGAGAAAACACCAGGTGATTTGGTGGAGACATTGGAAACGCTGAAGAAAAAGTTGGAAGAAGTTAACACTGGGGACAAAACCTAGATAGGAGCAGCAGTACTGTCAGAGATGTACAAAGCGCGTAAGCCAACACAAGTGAACCCCAGGAGACTAGTGGTACATTTTGCACAAGAGCAGTTCCAAGGAATGGAGCTGGACGAAGATGAAGAAGACAGAAGACAACTGGAGCAGTTCAAGGCCCAACAGCAGGCTAGAAGGCAAGCAGAGAGAGAACGAAGAAACCAGCAGGCAACAGAGGACCTGTACAGGAGGCAGATGGAGGAGCTAGGCCAGGCAGCCAGGTTCAGAGAGACAATGGAGGCTTGGGAAGAAAAGAATCGGGAGGAAATCAAACTGAAGGAAGCCATGAAACTATGGCAGGAAACAAAGAGGCTTGAAGAGCAGGACCAGGAGAAGCAGAGACAGGAGGCTCTCAGAACCTGGCAGGAGACTCAAAGGAGGGAGGAGATGAAGCAGGCAGATGAGAGAAAAGAAGCAATGCATCAGGACCTGCTAAGACATGAGGCTCTGCGATTATTACAAGAGGCACAGAGATTGGAGGACCAGAAGAAGAAGGAGGAAGAAATGAAAGAAGCTACCCGGCAGGCGACCCTTTACAAATGGCAGGAGATATTGAGGGAAGAGAGCCATAACTCCAGGCCAAACCAAGGGCGGATCCGTGGGCAGCATATGAACAATCAGTGGTCCAGGGAGACAGACCAGGTCAGCTGAGGGAAGCAGAATTGATGGGAGCACCTTACACTACATCTGCTGCACCAGGAAGACCAGGGACAGACCATTTCCCAACCTCGAGGACGCGGGTGAGCCCAACAGGAGGAGGAGGAGTACATTCTACCTATGTGGATCACCTCACAGGTGATGAGTACAGACCAGAAGTCAACAGAACTGCATACTGGCCAAGCGGAGGAGCAGAAGCCGGAGCAGGAGTTCTTGACACAGGAACAGGATACAGAAGACCAGCGGAGATAATGAGAGGGATGCCATATGATACTAGGCCACCTATAGGAATAGGAGTACCAGGGGATACAGCGGACAGCAGTTATCCAGTGAGGCATGGTCCACCAGCCTATCCACCACCTACTAGACCCAGAGTACCACCAGTGACAGGACCAGTCCTTGTGGCAGAGAGGAAGCCGCTGACCTACACGAAGTACAAGGAAGGGACGAATCCAGTTGCCCATATACGGCAGTTTGAGAGGACCCTATGGCACAACTGAGAAACTGATGAGCAGGTGATAATCAACCTGATGGGTACCACTTTCCTGGACAAAGTTGGTGCATGGTATGAGAATTTCCTGGAGAACCATGTCTACTGCTCATGGGAGGATGTTAAAGCTGCTTTCAGGAGGAGGTACAGAGACCAGACCACGGATGAGGCAGTATACAAGGAATTGAAGTCTTTCTACCAAGGTGAGAGAGAGAAGGTACAAGATTACTATGATCGGTTTATGACATTAATCAAATGTCTACAATCTGATCCAGGGGAAGGGTTCAAAATCACTAATTTTCGAGCAGGACTGCTGGAGTATATCAAGATTACTACCAGTGTAGCACCAGTCAAGAGCTTGACAGAGTTAGTGGATGCAGCCTTGAGATGCGAGGAGAACTGCACTGACTCTAGTGGTAAACCCACTAAGATTGAGGTAAAGAAAGTGGAGACCAGCAGTAAGGCAGCCACAGTGACCAGGAAGGAAACAAGCCAGGAGGCTCCAAGGAAAGCCTGTGGAATCTGTAAGAAGCTGGGCCATGACGATGCAAACTGTTGGTACAACCCAGCCAACCAGAGGCGGTCAGGTGCGAAGAAGGAAGGAGAAGAACTTGTTTGTGTCAATGAAGTATCTGCTTCTAAACTTGCAGGAACTTATAGTTACAGCCAAGGGTACCAGAGACCACCAAACCCCAGGGCAGGCAGTAGTCAACAGAGGAGTTATGGTGATCAACCACCGTGTTGCTTCTTGTGTGGAGGAGCAGACCACAGAAGCTGGAACTGCCCCAAGAAGGCACAATGGGATCAATTTTTAGCTGACCAGGAGAAGACAAACAAAAAACAGGATCACCATGTGAGCAATGTGGAAATTGAATGGCTGGATGAGCCACAGGCCCTAGTGGACGTGGGCAATATGACCAGGGCTCAAAGGAAGAAGAAAGGATTACCTCGTATTGAAGACCAGTCCAAGGAATTAGAACCAAGGAAGGTTCAGACCAAGGAAGACTTGAAGGAGGATGAACGGCTCAAGGATTCTATGCTAGAAGCCCTGAAAGAGATTCAGCTCAAGGAGGAGCAGGAGGCCAGAGCAGCAGAGCAGACTAAGACTGCTCACTCACATGAAGCTCAGGAGATGGCTGAAGCAGAGAGAGGGTAGCTTGTACGTGAGCGGAGAGCGCAAAGCGGAGAGCGGTGAGCGCAGATTTGGAGAGCGGAGAGCACAGAATGGGGGTCAGAACCTTAAAATAGCAATTTTTTTACTAAAAATAAATTGTAAAATTAGAAGATTCGAATATTCTTAGTATATTTTTAGAAGGTTACTAATGTTAGTAATTTAATTGACCCTATAACCGTGGACTAATTACAGTGTTTTCATTGAATTTGTAATTCGTTTTCTCTTTCCTTGGTGATAAATGTTTTGACGCGCACCAATTATTATGCTCCAGCTCCCTCTAACTAGTTCACGCATACATTAATTCCCCTTATCCCCTCACATTTATATGCAAATTACTGCTTAAAATGTACTGGTATTGAAGCTCTTAAGAGGGATCAAGTAACCTTTAATATCATAACATTTTCTTAACATTACTAGAATTCATCCATTCTTGTCTACGTGCCTTTAATCTTTTTTTTAATTTTATTCATAATTATCTTGTTTTTTTTTTTTTAACTTCCTCTATTCTATCTATCTTGTTAATGGGGTCGAAAGAGTCCTTTCATTTAATTTTATCTTTCATTTTATTTTCGCTTTCATTTTCTTAATCTCTTTCATATTATTTTCAACCTTCATATATTTTTTTTATTTTTTTTATTTTTTTTATTTTTTAATTTCATTTTTTAAAATTTAAATTTAATTTTTTTTAAATGCTAAATGACTTTTGCACAATCCTCTTTTTTTTTCATTAAGTTTAGGAGGATGACAACTTTTAAATGAAGGAAAAGTCGATTTTCAAAGGCGCCAAGCATCACTAACTTAAATATAGAGATACTTGATCCAATACCACATTGTTTAAAAGAGAATCAGTGAATACACACCACCCTGTAGCGCACCTGCGTACTTGGTATGTAGCAAGGATAAACTACAATCATATTTTGAGTTCAATCATCATCTGAAGTAGGACTCTAGCTGTTGATGAATTAGGCGACACTAGAAATAGTTGGGAAAATACAACATTTTTTTGGGGTGCCTGCCACGAAAGTGGTTGCAAACATGCTTGCTTCGCGTAATCTTTGGCAGGGGGAGAAAATAAGTGGGAGATAATGCCAACACCGTCCTACATGTGAAGCAACCCAGGTGAAGACAATACTAAAATTGCAGCCACAGGTGTGCTCAAGGTGCCCCCTGGTCTTGAAAGTGTCACTGGCGCATCTGCAAATGGCCCATGAAGTGGTAGGTCAAGCTGCTTCTCACTTGCTTCTTTGTCTAACGACAAGACCTAAAAA
The DNA here is from genome assembly GCA_014871385.1 of Ceratodon purpureus. NCBI lineage: Eukaryota > Viridiplantae > Streptophyta > Bryopsida > Pseudoditrichales > Ditrichaceae > Ceratodon > Ceratodon purpureus. Next base: position 291,132 of record CM026422.1, read on the forward strand.
AGAAAAAGAATTGCAAAAATTAGTAGATATTCATATATTTGACCTACATATCTCATACCTTGTTTCTTTGGTACCAGAACCTCTTAAACGGGACAATACTCAAATGACCAGGTATTGAGCAAGTAAAACTTGTTACCGACGGCTGACCTCAAGTGACCAGGTACCATCATTGATTCATCAATTCATATAGGAAAATTACTAATCGACACAATATACTTTGTTGAAAAGAAAATAAGATACAAGTGGAGCTAGAACCCACCGTCAAAGCCTGAGTCGCATTTAGATCAGAATCCCCGTACACAAAAAGCTGACCACTTGCATCCTTGTTATCCTTGCCTCCTTTGCCGCTTGCACACCATTTTACTAAAATCACAGGCATTTTCATGGACTTGCCTGGGACTAAGTCTATTTTACGCAACGGCGTCCCTGAAATAAACGGTAAATCTGCCTCAGAATGGTCGCCTGAGCCTCCCTCTTTCAAGGTGGGAACAACCCACAACCAAATATCTCCGTCCACATTACCAGCAGCTACAACAGTTCTACTCTTGCATGCCCAACACACGGTGCAGATTTCTTTTTCTTCTTCCTCTTCATCCTCAACTTCAGCTTTTAGGGAGTACTTTGATCCAAACTGCTCTTTTAGACTGGCTGCACGATCAACCACCTTCTCTGTGAATGTGCGTGGACGGTCGGAATTTCGGGCGTGCTCTATTAGCCGCTTGCGTTGTGCTTCTATGCCACCCCGAATGGCAGGGACCCTTGTCTTGTGAAGACCCCATAATACTAATAACCCGTTTCCGTATGCAATGACCAATCTGTGCAGGACAGGCAAACACAAGCGTTAAATGTAGACCTAAAAGTTTACCAAAAAATCTGGCACCCTGAATCTCCATAACCTACATCAAGTTCAAACAGTTCAGCAAAACATTTGTATCTTAACAATCATAGCAATACCTGCTAAATGCAGCATTCACTTGCGGAAGAATACCAACAACTGAAGGTGCAGTGCTACTTCCAGGTCTTACTAACCCCCCTGCAACGCATTAAATTACAACCTGTTAAACATCAGTGTGCTAGTACATGCGGTGTAAGAGGCATGGTTTAAACTTTCATATATATCACAACAGGACAACCACCGTGTCTACCACGCTAGAAGTCAGGAAAAGATTTACCTAGGGTAATATATGCAGGGATGCAATAAGGCAATGTGACTATTTCATTTGATTTTTCATCGTACATTGTAATACAGAAACAGTTCCAACTTCATCTCTAAGATACCTGCACGATGAGACTGTTACTACAAGCACACTGCAGATATCAACCAAATTACTAATCCAGGTGTCACCCTCGCGACAATAGTGGGAGTTACAATTGAGAAACCTTAGGGAATGTCCATTCTCCCGGAATGTTACTTCATCCAAGTAGAAGTTATGTTGAGTTACCATTCTCCCACTTCATGGAAGTATGATGAGGTGTCACTCTCTCCTCCAACCTCAATGTCCATTCTCCCTGAAGTGCTTCGGTGCTCTTGGGAAGGTGGAAGCACTTCCAAGAGAATGGACAATGAGGTTGGAGGAGAGCATCATACTTCCATGAAGTGGGAGAATGGTAACTCAAAGTAACTTCTACTTGGATGAAGTAACATTCCGGGAGAATGGACATAAAAGAAAATGAACACTTACATATAAATTGTTCCTTGCAAAACTGCAATAGCAGTGATGTCATGTTCCCATTTTATCGAACATGCCAGTTCTAGTTTTCCCAGATTCTACACCTAATTCAAATATTGCAACATGAGATGTAGCAAAATCTGAATGTCCAATCTAACATTCATACCGTGGGTGGAATCAGCGGGGTTCCTCTACAAGATTTCTTCAACGTGAGGAATGTAGTGATAACGTCTTAAATGGTTACACAATGTTGCAAAAGTAACAACAGTAGCAGACCAAATAGAACTTACCTGAATATCATTTTGAGTGGTGACACAGATTAATTGTCCTCCATGATTCATAAACTGCAGCAATAGACATCAAAAATTAGAATAGATCTCCTTAATGCTTTGTATATGAACACAAATATTGCAAGCATATAAAAATAAAAAAGCAAAAACACTCGCTTCAAGTTGCTTGAGGGACGCGCTTCACATGCCACCACAGGGACTCGAACCTGCGACATTCGCATCCAAACTCTTCTGCTTAAGAGAACGTCCTCTCGCTGCTAACCCGCTAAAGAAGTAGACACCCGATCACTTGATTCATGTCAAAAACTTCGGAGAGAATATATATATAAAATCCAAGAGTGGCGGCAGCCATGGCCCCGAGAAAGGAGGGGGCTCCCAAGAGGCTTTCGGATCCGAATGCCACTCTAGTGGTCGGTGTCAATGTGGGGGCAGCAATTTCGGTGAAGATTGAGGGAGTGGCGGTAGCCTTAGCCCCGAGGAAGGAGGGGCCTCCCAAGAGGCTTTCGGATCCGAATGCCACTCTAGTGGTCGGTGTCAATGTGGGGGCAGCAATTTCGGTGGAGATTGAGGGAGTGGCGGTAGCCTTAGCCCCGGGAAAGGAGGGGGCTCCCAAGAGGCTTTCGGATCCGAATGCCACTCTAGTGGCCGGTGTCAATGTGGGGGCAGCAATTTCGGTGGAGATTGAGGGAGTCGCGGTAGCCTTGGCCCCGAGAAAGGAGGGGGCTCCCAAGAGGCTTTCGGATCCGAATGCCACTCTAGTGGTCGGTGTCAATGTGGGGGCAGGGTGGTCATAACGGACGGACATGGGCAAAATTTCCGGGCACGGACGGACGGACGGACCGTCGGACTGGTCGGTCCGGGGTGAAAATCGGACATATTCTATGAATATTCCTAATTTTTTCTCAAATATGCTTGAATATGCTCAAATATGCTCGAATATTCTCTTATAGACCGGAGATGACCCTTAACGGACGGACGAGCGGACCAGACGGGCGGTTTTGTCCTTATGTCCCATGAACAACCCTGATGTGGGGGCAGCAATTTTGGTGGAGATTGAGGGAGTGGCGGTAGCCTTAGCCCCGAGGAAGGAGGGGCCTCCCAAGAGGCTTTCGGATCTGAATGCCACTCTAGTGGTCAGTGTCAATGTGGGGGCAGCAATTTCGGTGGAGATTGAGGGAGTGGCGGTAGCCTTAGCCCCGAGGAAGGAGGGGCCTCCCAAGAGGCTTTCGGATCTGAATGCCACTCTAGTGGTCAGTGTCAATGTGGGGGCAGCAATTTCGGTAGAGATTGAGGGAGTGGCGGTAGCCTTGGCCCCAAGGAAGGAGGGGCCTCCCAAGAGGCTTTCGGATCCGAATGCCACTCTAGTGGTCGGTGTCAATGTGGGGCCAACAATTTCGGTGGAGATTGAAGGAGTGGCGGTAGCCATGGCCTCGGGGAAGGAGGGGGCTCACAAGAGGCTTCGGATCCGACATCCACTCTAGTGGTCCATAAGTATTGCAATTTCAAATAATTCATCTAATTCTCTATGTGATGTTTCATTTCCAGATCAACTGGCATTACAGTGATTTTGCCAAGTCAGAGATGACAGTGGACATGCTTCAAAAGATTGTTCTTGCTGTTGTGCATGCCAAATTCTAAGCGCGTTGGCTGAGTCGGTGGAATTCTTCACCTAGTTCACGACTTTCTTATACATTTCTGCCGCCAGAATTTAAAGAGGCCGACCTCGACCATTGGTTGAACAAGGGAGCATTCTTGACCTTAACAACTTTACCTTTGTGTTGCAGCTGGAGAAAGCTGTTACGCGGGAGTTTGATGACATCTGTAAGACCGAGAACCTTGTCATCAAGTGGAAGTCTTTCCTGGGAGTGCTGCGGCCCGACGCATATGTGGAGAGTTGGCGTATTCTCCTTTGGGAGAAAGCATTCCCCACATTCCTTGGTACCCGCGCAGATAAGGCTTTCGATAAGAAGTCAGATTTTTTTAAAATTTCCGGGGGCTGCAGAGGTTGTCAAGCGTGTGACATATCGGTATGATTATTATGATTTACCGCTCTGTATTCCATTTACTTCTTCCTTTAATTCAACTTAACTAGTACGATTCTGAACTATGACAATTGAACTTCATTAGGTACTTCAAGAGAGAGCTGCTTGAAAAAGGTGCACTTGACCTTGAGAACCTCCGAAAGTACTTCGATGCGTGGATTTAGAGAGGCTCTAACCAGTAAATCTATTCTCCTCAGCAGTTGAAGAGGTTCAAATCGCAGCACCTTGAAGCTGCTTGTTGGTACCTCGATTGCATTCGTGGTTTCGTTATTGAATCTGAAGCGGAGCTGAAATCTGAGCTTGATGGAGGATCGGTGGTTATCCAGGATTCCAGGAACGGTTCACATGAGGCCGAGGGTCTCGAGGATGAATCATCTGCACCTCCACCGAAGCGAGAGAGAAGGGGGCGACTGCAATCTCTGGGTTCGAAGTCCCAGGCCTCACAGGATACTAGGGCGGAGTCTTCCGCACCAGGGAAGGAGACACCCTACGCTTCTCCAACTACAGACGTCCCAAAGCCATCTTCGACCACTGCGATTGCGCCTTCATCCATAAGTGCTTCCGAGATCACTAGAAGTCTCATTCAGCAGAGGAAGGCCAAACATCTTCCTCAAACCACCTCTTCCGCTGGAACTTCGCTTTCCACACATGTTTTCGTCATCAACTCATTTGTAGATTCGATTTTGCAGCAAAATAAGAAGCTCTCTGACAAGGGTGGCAACCCAGAATGGCACAAGATTGAAGACTTCATACGCAAGGTATGTTCCGTTCCTTAGACATTTCTTGGATACATACACTTCTATTAATTTTATAGTGTCTAACTCTACTTTCTTGTTTCCTCCAGTTTGGAGCAAGCCGCCAAAACGAAGTTCCGGACCAATGCAAAGAAGAGAACCATTTGGGGGTCGACTTGATCATTGCCGACATCCCTCAGAATCTTTCCGTCCCTTTCGTTCCCAATCCCCCCACCATTATTCCACCTTAGAACTCTCGTGAGAAGGATTATGTGTACGACATCTTCTATTTTGCAGATCTTTACTTGCAAAATGATGGTACTCTTTGCATCATCTACAACAATGATCAAAAGTTGGCTACGGAGATTCTTGAAGAAGCTCAGGCTAGTGACTTCGTGCTTTACAAGGACTGGTGGGGCTTCAATATACTCGGTCTGACTTCTCCTACGAACCCCGACAATTTGGTAATTTAATCGTATCCATTCCTTCTCTTTACTTAGTGGTAACCCTTCTGCTTATTTACACTCACTTGTTTTGCTTGACTATAGAATGATCGGTTCTAGATTTGCGTCTTCGTTCGTGGTGGCAAGCCGCCATCTAAAATCTCCTTCCAAACGAAGAAATCCCAGATGATACATGGCGACCTCAACATTACCAAGAGTGATGCCATTCTCAACTTCATCGATGTGGATTCGCACCAAATGAATTGGAGAAAGCCTCTGAGATGATGAGGAGCATAATTGGGGAGCTATCCAAGCCCGGCGACATAGTCCCCGACTGGAAGGCAGCAACATGTAACCATTCATCACATGTATCTTCATATTTATTCCTCTCATTCTTTCCACAGTTTCTCATTTCTTCGTTACACTTTAAGTTTCAGGGGCCTTCATAAAGGCTTGCTAGGCTATTGGTCGTCATATTATAGCTTTTGAGGATGACAAAGCCATATTCAATGCCATTCTCAAACCGTATATGGCTATAGCATCCGCCATGGGCCCTCCTAAACATCCTAGACCGGCAGCAGCAGAGGAAGCACCACCAAAGAAAGCAAGAGTCTCTAAGTGGTGAAAGTCTTACTCTAGATTTTCTATCTTTTGTGCAATTTCTTTTGTGCAATTTATCTTAGCATTGCTTCTGTTTGCAACTCTCCCTACTCGATCTAACCACTATCGATTTCCTATTGGAGAGTAGTTGCGGCAACACCGCCACGTAGGCCAAGAGCCATTTCCACTCCATTGTGGCGTCTGGATTCCAGCCCGATTCAGCCTTATATACGTCCGGACTATGCAGAGGACTTAGCACAAGCGCTTCAATCTGGTGCCCTTAGATATGTTCCTAGTCGACCAACTAGTTTTGATCCTAGGGCCCTTGCATTTGTCGATGCAGAGGTTGTAGAAGGAGATTCAGAGTCATCGAGGTCTGAGAGTGGAACTAGCGATTGTAGCATGTTCTGAGTTTGAAGGAGGCTTTGGTCTATCATTGTTTTCATCTGATTTGATTTGATTTCATTGGAGTTGATTACATATTCCTTCCTCTATTCTATTGCTAACCACTTACAGTATTTATTATTTTCATTTCCATTTTATATTTGTGTATGTAAAGGACTATAGCCGCAACACTTTTTGGCTCTCAATTCTCATGTAAATTTAAAGGAAAAACCACTTAAGTCTTGAAGTTGTTTCTTTTAGCTAATTATATCCAGAACACTAGAAAACACTAACGTGAACAATGAATTGTTACAACTGAAATGCTCTAAATATATACAATACTCTAATTACTTTCTTTATCAATCTACAACATTTCTCCTTACCATAGCCATGTTATCTATTCTTGGGAGAGATCCAGATACCATCTCTCAAAGAAATTTTCTCTCCTTCCGGCACATCCAAGACCTGATTCCCATTGGCCCTTAGCAATGACCTCAACTGATCTAACTCAAGGCAACTAAGTTCTCCAAGGGACATTGTCTCTAACCTCTCGTTGTTAATTGGATTTGCAAGTGTCCAAGAACTCCTAAAAACATTCCAGTTGATGTTGAACCGATTAGCTTTATATTCATCCTTTGGCTTAACATGGTATACATCTTGGTTTCTGCAGCTCCATTATTGTACACGAACTTTGAGATATTCCACGAAGATATCGGACCTTCATTTTTACCTTTTCTGAAATTTGTTTTTCATACAATTATTTAAATTATCCTATGGAATATTTACTCTTGTGATCTAAAAACATGATGCTAGAATACTCTTATCTAGATCCAATAAGGGACCAAATCTAAAGGATTGTATGCATGACGTCATCATGAAATCAGCCCTAATTTGTAACTCAGTAAATTAACTTAACGAATTCTTACCAAAGAAAATCCTGAATTCCACGGTAATATACTCTTTTACTAAAATAAGTAACAAAATCATGCCTTATTTTAGTAACTTACCACGATTATAGGGTCTACTTTGCTTTTGAAAATTTCGCTAATTGTCAATTCTGTGCTCTCCATTCTGTGCTCTCCGCTCTCCGCTCTACGCTCTCCGCTCACATACGAACTTTCCCCGAAGCAGAGATACAAGACAATGAGTGGGCAGGATTCCCAGATTCTGACGTCCTCAATTACATCTTAAAGACTGCTCAACAGGGACCAGGAGTACCTGCAGAAACCAGTACAAGGGGGGACCAGGAGCAGGATAATACAAACTTGGTGGGAAGGAGGATATTGGCTAGTCCAGTTACTGTGCCTTTCGGTCAGCTACTACAGATGGCTCCAAACATGATTGAGATTGTCAAGGCTCATGTATTTCCGAAGTTAAGGGCCAGTAAGGATTCTGGTCAAGGCGAAACGGCTGGGGTGGAGCAGATGACAAGAAAAGGAGGTCAACCAGGTCTGATACCTAGCTTGGCAATAGATGTTGACACAGAATTGCCTATGTTAACTGTGCAGATTGGCAACGGGACCTTGGACAAGGTATTGCTGGACGGTGGATCTGGTGTCAATCTCATTACTGAAGAGGAGCAGAAGCCTTTAGGACTGAAGGACCCATGGTAAAGGGAGGATTTCCCATAAAACCCTAACCTTCACAACCTATCAAAACCCTACAAAAACCCAACTAACAATGATGCTGAAACACTCATACAATGCTGGAAACACTCAAAAGAAGTGGAAAAGTGAGTCAAAACTGTATAAAGAGGGTCAAATCTGCCCAAAATCATGGTACAGTAGCTCATAAAGTCTCCTCAATGTCTCCTAACTCTGAGTACACTAGTGAGGAATGATCTCAGAAACCCTAAAACCTGCCTTAAGAGTCCAGCAGAAATCATCCAGTTGGCTACGACAGAGTTCATCCAAGTCGGCTGTGACAGAGTTCATCCAGCCGACTGGATGACCGTCGAAGCCAGGGATGAAGAACTATGAAAAACTGCTAGGAACTAAGGGAGGGAAGAGATGAATGAATCTCCGGTTAACATTATCCCCTTTTTCCGGTAGTTCTGCCCTCAGAACTGGGGGAACAAATGGAACTAAGGTGATAATAGGAAACGTTGGCTTTGGCAAAAAAGAAAAAAAAATAAAAAGTTTAAAAAATAAATTGGGAAAACTAGACAAAAATTCCCACTAAAAAAAATTCGCAGCTGATGCCTTAGCTAGTGACGGGTAGTGACGAAGTCGGCTCGGCGCAAGTGGGGTCCTCGTCCTCCAGCCAGGGCTCGAAGGTGGGGTCTCTTTCTTCAAAACGACGAAGCCACCTCTGTTGCCGGGCGAAGTCCTCTCGGTGAGCTGTGAGGGCGGCGTCCAGGTCGTGTTGCTTGAATGCAGCATAGTCTCGGACTGCACGACTCAATTCACGGGGAGGAAGGGTTAGAGTGGCTAGCTGTAACGTTAGCTTCTGATTCTCCAACACAAGGAGGTCGGCTTGCTGTAACCGGTGGCTGAGGTGCTGCTCTAACTCAAGACGTCGAAGGGATGGCTCAGGTCGGCTGTGTAGAACAGCAGGTGCTGTGAGCTGATCCTGGAGGGTGGCGATGCATGCCTGGAGCTTGGAGTTGTCGAGGAGTAAAGCTGCTCTAGCAGCTTCGGAGGTTTGCAACCGAGTTGTAAGGTCGCTAATCGTCCTCGTGAGCTCACTGAGGTCGGATTCAAGCTCAGTGATGCGGCCATCACGGGAGAGCCGAGTAGCCTCAAGCTGGCTAGCTGCTGCACGTGTCCTTACAAGGACAGTTGCCATGGCGTTCAAGTTATTCAGCAGGAGCTGAAAATCAGAACGAGAGGTGGCGTCGGTGGGGAGGCTCCCAGGAGTGTCATCAATGGGCCCGCCAGAAGAATGCCCGGAGTGTGTGTGTAGGGGTCGGCTCGGATGTGAGGGGCCTGCTGTAGTGCGGGCAGTGGGTGCTGTGGGAACAGTCGGGGACGGGCTGGGGTGTTGGGATGGTGTCGGGCCGGGTGCGGGGTCAGGAAATCCTGTAGACCTGGAGATAGGAGGAAAAGGGCGACCAAAAACCAAAAATGGGCGCCATGGTATGATTGCCCCACTCATACTGTGAACCTCCGGAATTGAGTGAACTGCCCTCGGAATCTCCATCGGCGTAGTCAGAATCGGGTCAGGATGAAGCGAAGCCGGTGGTGATGATGGAGGAAGCGGATCCGCAGCCAGGGACTCGCTAGAGGAGCTGCACACTCTCGTGAGGGGTGTACGCTGAAGTGCTGTAGTTCGTCCAACTATAAGTGGCTCTGAATCGGACGAAACTGTATGTGCGACAGCCACGGGCGTTCGGGAACGTAAGGGATACCGACAAGGCGGAGACTCAGTGGAAGCCGGTGGTACGCCCTGGGGTGTGGTCGTCGGTGGCGGTATGGTGTCAGCAGGGCGGCTGTGAAGGGTTTGGCGGGTAAGGCGCCGGGTTGAGCGACCGACGTCGGAAGATCCCTCCATAGATTTGGATGTGGGGGTATTGGCCAGCGCTGGGTCCACAAAAGCGCTAACGGTTGCTGGTAGGTCGGCTCCGCTGGTCCTATCACGCAGGGTGGGGCCGACTTGATGGAGAGGGTGAGGGTCGCTGACTGGAGCCCCCTCATGGCTGCCGTCACGAGTATCAACACTCGAAGATACCAGAAGAGGGGCAGTGACGTCTTCGCGCTCTGGAAACCAGGTTGACAGAATGGCATCCATCACAGGTGCCCCTCGAAGCCGTCTCACTCCTGGAGCTTGGGTGTGAATGTAGATAAGGTGGCGGCGGAGATTGGTCAGCACGAAGTGTGACCAATCAAAGGACTTATCTCGGGCCCCAGCCTCCTCTGCCGCGAACATATGCTCCAACATATCGTTGCTGACGAAAATATGACGTTGCTTGAAGCCGATGGCGTCCCCAAGTGCCTGAACCCGAACCTGATATGCAGGATGCAAAGCAGTAACCCGATTCCCATCATGTTTATGGTCGGCGGCAGTGAGTCCATACCTGGCGTATCGACGGTGGTAACCATGGACAGGTTTCCGGCCTGCTAGGTCTATCCCTGCCTCGAGCCCAAGTGCTGCTCGAATGACGAAGGCAGTAATCTCTACGGGCTTACCCCGTACCATAGACCTGATCGGCCCCCCAAGCTCTGCAGCTGGTCGACGCTTGCCGGCCGGTGGCTGTACGTATTCGAAGCCCTCCACAAAGTCGAGCAAGAGCTCGGTGCGGGGTTCAGGCCAGCTGAAGTTGTATAAAACTTCGAGGCTGGTCTGAGAAGTCCAGTCCTCATCCGCCATCCCTGTCCACTGTGGCCAGTACTTGAATGGTTCGAATTTAACCTTCCACCGACGCTGAAGCTTCCGCGGAATTCGGAGGCGCTTAGGTAGACGACCATCCACTGGGGTGAGTTTTCGCTTAACCCCCCGACGCTGGGTCTCCGATGATGGCGTGACGGCTCCGGTAGGTTGGGCAGGCTCAGAGAGAGAGGGCGCGGACTCGGCCGCAAGGGAGAGGTTGATCTCCGGGGCAGGTGGTCGGTTGCTGTCGGTGGCGGCAGCTACTGTCATCTCGGGCGGGGGTTGGCTCGGTCCACCAAGCTCCATCGATTCCTGGCTGTGGTCTGGATGGAGCGCTCCCCGGGAGAAATAACGTTCCAAGGTGGCAAAATGCCCGCGACGGCGTCGCCTCCCGCTGCGGATGGGTCGGTGGTGAGCAGGGTCGGCGCGGGTGAATGTAGAGGCAAACCAGTCACCAGTGCTAACAGGACCCTGGGAACAATGTAAGGGAAACTCAAGCGGATCCGAGCTACTACTATCTTCCGATGTATAGTCAGAAAGGTCAGGTTGCTGAAAACGATTGGTGGTGCACAAAGGACGTGAAGAACAGACTGGGGGGGGCAAAGGGATAGAGACAGAGGGTGCTGACACTGCCGACGGCGACCGAAATATAGGGTTTGGGAGAGTAGAGGCAGACGCAGAATGGACGAAAGGATAGGAAGGTGGGGGGAAAAGAGCTGGTGGGTCTCGGCAAGGACTTAGAGGACGCTCCAATTTGACTGAAGGTAAGACCTGATTCAACTGACCTTGAAAACCTACTGGAACACTCACTGGGAGGTACTGAAGAGGAGGCGTCCACGGGAAAATGCCACAAGATGAAGAAGGACAAAGACGCACGGACTCGGAAGTCGGTAAAGAACCTGAAAGGACTGGACAGCGAGGACCACAGTCGGAGGCTGAAGGAAATGAGAAGGCAGTCGAAGAGCTTGGTGTTGCAGTCGGAGGAGGAGACTCCGTGTGCGAAACAGGGCGGGCTTGCGGAGCTCTCCCGAGGTCAGCCGACAGCAAGGGACAAGGCGCAGTGGCGGTGGCGCCGCTAGATGGCAGCGAAAGATATTCCGAAACCCTAGAAGGAGGAGGGGATGAGGTAGATAGTGGGCGCAGAACACGGGCAAGGTACACAGGAGGAACGGGGGTAGAAGAAGGAGGTCGGGGGGGAAGTGAACTAGAGAAGTATAAGAGCGAAGGGGGTGCGAATGAGGAAGGAGGGGGTGGCGATGGCGGTAGTGAAAAAGAAGGAGCTGAGACCGGGGGTGCGAGGTGGCCGGCGGACGACTTGCCGTGAGAGGGGTGAGAAGAGAGAGAAGGAGTGAGGTGTGGGGGTTCAGTAGAGGGAATGCCCGAGTGATCAAAGAAGGGCTGCACAGAAAAACAGCCTACTGTCGAGGTGAGTGTGGAGGCGGATGCGGGTCCATCAATGCTCAACTCCACTTCTGCCTGGTCTCGAATCGGGCCAGGAGGAGTGCTGGAAGGGGGCGCGAACTCGGTCATGGTTGGAGGTAGCATAGGATGAACACTAGGGTTACGAGCGAAATCGGACTGGTCACTTGAATGCGTGCCTGCTGAGCTCAGTACTGCGTCGTGCTGCTTAATAGGTTTTATGGCAGAGCCACGTGGCAGCTGCTTAGGACCTACAGTGATTAGCTGATCCTCCGAATAAAAGCGATAGGGTTTGAGCTTGTTGATGTTCACGATAATTGGGTTGGGCTCAAAATGCTCCTCGGTCACCAATAAAGCGGTATTATTGGGAAGTCGGTACTGAACCCGATAAGGCCCAAACCACCTGCTCTTAAACTTTCCAGCGTGCTCCTTTTCACCCTTGGGATACCATAAGACATGATCCCCAACTTGAAAATCCTTCTGCCGGTAATGCTGTTGGCTCCACAGGGATCTATCCCACTGCCGACTTCCTGACTCTGCCTGTGCAGCCAATCTGTGGCTGTCGAGCTGCTCAAGGTCGGCTGTGCGGGCTTGTAAGACCCGAGTTTGAGTAAAATCAATCTCGCCGTCGGTTCTGCGGGTAGGGACAGTATACTCCGTAGGCATAAGTGGATGAAGCCCGTAGACCAGCTGAAAAGGGGTATACCCAGTGCTAACCTTAAAGGCGGTCCTGTAAGAGAATAAGGCAGTCGGTAGATGCTCATCCCAGTCAGTCCTGTTGTCACTGACAAGTTTGGTGAGTAGCCGACCGAGAACCTTGTTGGTCGATTCTGCTTGTCCATTGCCCTGTGGATAGTAAGTTGTGGATGTCCGATGTTGCAGGAGGAAATGCTGTACCAGGTACTCGATGGCTTTGTTGATGAAGTGAGTACCTTGGTCACTGACCAGAGTTAGAGGACAGCCATAACGGGTCAGGATATTCTCATACAGAAACTTGGCAGTGACAGCCGCCGTATTCGTACGGAGTGCCTTAGCCTCCACCCACTTAGTCGCATAGTCGGTTGCGACCAGAATGTACCTGTTACCTGTCCTGGCTGCTGCTGGCTTGATAGGCCCCACAAAATCCAAGCCCCACTTCATGAACGGCTCTGCAGGTAGGCTGGTGACTAACTGGGCGAGTCCTGTGTTGGCCAATCCTCCGACCCGTTGGCACTTATCACAGGCCCTGCAATACTCTGAAACATCTTTATGGAGGGTCGGCCACCAGTACCCAGCATCCAGAATCTTCCTGGAGGTGATGTCCTGGGAGAAGTGGCCACCTGCGCAGCCATCGTGCATCTCCCTCATCACTGTGTCGGCTTGGACAGGGTCTAAAACCTTCCTGAGTACCAAATCCTGCCCCTTCTTATATAATACTCCATCCAGTAAAGTATAAGGGAGGGCCCGTAACAGTAACTTCCGCTTATCATCCTTAGGCATAGTGGCAGGCGGCTCTCCTGTACGCAAGTAATCGCGGATGTCTTGCAACCATTCCGGGGATACGTAGAACAGGCCAGCATCAGGAAGCTGGTCAGGAACTCCTGTAGGTGGCTCGCCGTTAGGAAGTCGGCTGAGTAAGTCGGCTGCGCCATGCGTCCTGCCAGGCTTGTACACCACTGTGAAATCATACTCCTGAAATAACAAAAGCCATCGGGCAATCCGTCCAGACACTTGAGGCTTGTTAACCAAATATACAAGAGCCATATGATCCACATAAAAAACTACCTTGTTCCCCAAAAGATAATGACGATATTTTGTAAGAGCATAAACCATAGCCAAGGCTTCCTTTTCTGTGGTGGTATAATTCTTTTCAGCAGAATTAAGCAATCTAGAAGCATAGGAGATCGGCTGGTCACACTTCCCTGTCTGGTTCTGAGCCAGCATAGCCCCGACGGCTATGTCAGAGGCATCTGTGTGGACATGAAACTCCAAATCCCAGCGGGGGGCAACCAGGATTGGTGCCTTAGTATATCTGTCCTTGATCTCCAACCATGCAGCTTCACACTTGTCAATCCACACAAACTCTTCGGATTTTCGCATCAGTTTGGTTATTGGCTCCATAAGGTGGCATAGAATTTAATGTAAATTCTGTTGAACTGTGCAAATCCGTTGAAAACCTGTACGTCGGCTCCGTGCTGTGGTCGGGGCATCTCCTGAATGACCTCAATCTTCTTAGGGTCTGGCATCTTGCCTACCTTAGAAACCACATGGCCTAGTATGATGCCAGAGGTGACCAGAAATGCACACTTCTCTGGATTTAAACTGATGCCATACTGCCTGCACTTCTCGAAACACAGGCGCAGCTTCTGTAAATGGTCGGCTAGGTCGCTGTACACTGTGAAATCATCTAGGAACAGCTTCATAAATCGCCCCAAGTATTCCTTGAACGCTTTGTTCACAGCCCTCTGATAAGTCGGCGGTGCATTAGTTAGGCCGAAAGGCATGACCACCCAGACAAAGGCGCCCCATTCCGTGATGAAGGCAGTCTTATGCCTATCCTCAGGAGCAATCGAAATCTGATAGTAACCAGACCGACCATCTAGGAAGGAGTACATCTCATAACCTGCCACAGCATCTAACACCTCTTCAGTAAACGGTAGAGGGTAAGGGTCCTTTTTAGTAGCAGCATTTAATTTTTTGTAGTCAATACAAATCCTTAATTGACCATTCTTTTTAGGAACAACAACAATGGGTGAGAGCCAGGTTGCCTCCTCGACTGGTATGATGAACCCTGCTGCCAACAGTTTGTCAATATCCTGTTTGACAATGCTGGCATAGTTCGGATTCATCCTGTAACGGGCCTAATGGATAGGCGGAATGTCTTTCTCCAGCACAATCCGGTGCTGAGCTACGGATGGAGGTATGCCCTTCAAATCCTTGTATGTCTAGGCAAACACATCTGTATACTCCCTCAACAGGTCCTCAGCTGCCTTGGCCATGGCTGGCTCCAATTGAGCTCCAATCTTCAAGATCTTGGGAGAATCCTCAGTGCCAACATTGATCTTGCGTAACTGCTCCTCTGCAGTCAAGTTCCATGCTGCCACCTTCATATCCCCTAGCTTGTCTCTTACAGGGGTTTCATCCACCGGCATGTCACCCTCCGTGAAGGTATAAAAGTGTTCTGGGTAAGTGGCAGAATCCGGAACTAGTGTAGGTACCTTCGCTGAGTCGGCGGTACCCAAGTCGGCTCTTATGTCGGCTGTGGTACGGTCGGCTTTGCGAAGGTCGGCTGGGGGTCGGTTAAGCCCGTGGTTAAGTGGAAGGCTCAAATCCTCTGGTAGTGTAATAGTCCCCACTGCGAATATATCCTCCTCTCTCCTTAAAAAACGATCCTCCTCCTCGTCCGTCAGCCCTTCAGCTAAATTGTAACATACCAGTACTTCTGGCAGCTTGGGCAAAGGACCTTTTCGTTGGTTGATAGATGTCGTCTTGACTGTGCCGTTACCCCGGATAGTAACCAGTTTGTTTCCCCAATCATGAGTAACCTTAGCATCTATGAGCCAAGGGCGGCCCAGTAGCATGCTGTAGGCTTCGTTGACCTCCTTGTTCCTGATGACAGTCAAACTGATGTTGTACGGAATACCATGGATATGAATCCGGACATTCCTTATCAACCCCACTGGCTCCACCACGGCCTGATCAGCCATACGCAACCGATAAGGTGCTGGTGACGGCTCCTTCAACCCCAACCGAATTCGCTCCTCCTCAGTAATTAGGTTGACACCAGACCCTCCATCCAGGAGTACGTTATCCAATGTTAACTGCCCCACCTGCACAGAAATGACCGGAAGACCTCGATCAATATCTACTGCACCAACAACCAGGTTAGGGGGTGCCGATGATCCCTGGGGATTCTGGATATCTACTGGTGTTGCTGTAGGCTGTGTCTTCATTGAAGTCCGCTGATGCTGGACCGGCTCAAATGACAGTCTATGCTGTCTCTGAGTATTGGGAAATACTTTCGCTCTGACATACTCAGTAAGGTTGGGGGCCACTTCGAGCAGTTCCCCCAAAGACACAGTAATAGGTGTCTGTAAAATCTGTCTGCTCACAGTCTTAACGGCTGTTGAAGGCTGGGAAGTAGTCGGCTCTGTCGAAGTCCTAGTCGGCACCAGCTTGGGTGTCTCCTGCAAGCAGTCCGCATCAGGAAACCCTGCCCAGTCACTATCTAGTACTGGTCCATCTGTAACTGTGGATGTAGAGTTGTCCACATTCGCTTTTTGAAGCTCCTCTTCCTTTTGCTGTGCCAACTCATTCTCCCGATTAATCTCCTCAGTTAAAGCAATGAATTCCTTCCAGAGCCGTTCCTCCTTCTCCCAGTCTGCCTGAGTCTTGGGCAGTCGTGGTTCTGGCTCTTTCAGTTCCTTATCTTCCAGTGGAAGTCCGGCTCGCACCCTAGCCGCCCTGGTTAGTATAGTGGCCACTTCAGGGTTATCCAACTCCTGCAACTCCACACTATTGACACCAACAGAGTTAGTTCCTAGCTTTTCAGCAGCCAACATGTGCTGAAACTTTAGACGTAAATGGCAATTACGCATCTGATGGTTAGTGCCCAAACACAAGAAGCACCCATCAATCCTGCCAGCTCCGCTGTTTTGATATCCTCCATGTCTGCTGTTGAACTGTCTTCCTGAGCCACCAGGCGGCTGTGTAGCCGATACTTCGTGAACTCCTACAGTCGGCTTCCCATCTGCCCTGGGTAGCCTGTTGTTTGGGTTATCTGGGTTCACGAAGCAGTATTTGTCTTCATGCCCAAATTTCTTGCATACCGTGCAGAACCTGCGGTTGACTGTCTCCACCTTCTCTGCCTGGGCATTTGTAGTACTGGCCCGACTATTAGTCGGCTCTGTCCTCTTGGCCTGAAAGTATAACTTCTTCCCCGAAGCATCAGTACAATTAGTCTCACAACGCCTAGCCAACTCCTTCAGTTCGGTAAGAGTGTTTGCTGTGGACCCACTGGTAGTCACCTTCAAGAAATCAAGCAGACCGGCCCTGAAATATGTAAGCTTGAACCCTTCTCCCACGTCTGTCTGCAGGCACTTGATCAACTTCATAAAACGTTCATAGTAATCTTGTACCTTCTCTCCCTCGCCCTGTTTGAAGGTCCTGAGAGTCATGTAGACCTGCTCATCTGAATCCTGCTCTCGATATCGCAGTTTGAAAGCTTCCTTAGCCTCTTCCCATGTGCAGTAAAGATGGTGATCCAGCCAGTCATCAAACCATCTGTGGGCTTTATCCACCAGAGTCGTCCCGAACAGTGTGATAATCACTTGTTCATCAGTTTCTCCATTGAACCAGGCACATTTATCAAAGTAGCGGAGATGGGCATCTGGGTCACTACCTTCCTTGTAGGCTCTGTACGGCAACTGCTTCCGTTGAGTACTGACAGGGGGTCGAGGAGGCGCAGAGGTGAAGTCGGTTGTGCGGGCTGTGGGCACAGCAGGAGGTCGCACGACTGATGTCACTGTGGGATACCTCGGAGGTTGTGGAGTGGGTGCAGTGCTGTGAGGGCCTCCGGGGACAGTAGCTGGGCCGTAGCCTACTGGGGCAGAGGATGAGGTGTGAACTGTAGGTCTCCCCCCATAAATCACTTCAAGGACGGATTCCCCAAAATTGGGCTCTGCTATTCTGACAGGGATTTCTGTATGCTGAGTCGGCTGGGCAGAGTGATAGGTATCACCTGTAAGGTGATCCACATAGGCAAGCGGTCGAGGGACTGTCGAGGGAGCTGCAGTTGGAAGGGGCCCAGGTATCTTTCTATCCTCTGGCACCTCCGGAGTTGGGTCGGCTAAGTAGGGAGTCCTGACCGGAATCCCTTCAGTCTGTTCCTGTTCGCGCTCCCGTCTCTGTTCCTCCCATAGATTGTGCAGCTGCGCTAGCTCCTGCCTTTCCCTTTCCACCCTTTGTTGCTCTCGTTGCTGTGCCGCTAACTGCTGGGTGGCTAACCTCTGAGCTGTCTCCTGGACCCGTCGGTTGAACTCCAGCTCCCATGCAGTCTGAGACGGTTCTGGCGGCCACTGTGGCTCAGTATGCCAGTGATGTAACGACGCCTCGCCCGAGGGTGCCGCCTGCTGTAAAGCTTCCAATTGCTGGAGGTATTTACCTGGATCAGGCCTGCTGTGAGTGTGGGTCGTGGAATGCTGTTTGGCCCTCTCTCTTCTAGCTTGTAAGTCTGCCTTGAATGCTTCCACAGCCCGCCTGTCCTCCTCTTCTTGCTCCCACTCAGCCCGGAGTCTGAATTCGTCCAAAAAATGAACATTCCTGCTGGGTCCACCTTCTGTGGGATTTGCCAGTCCCTGTTCCTGAACTGATCGACTCTTGGTCTCTTCCAGCTTCTGCTTCAAACTCTGAAAAGCTGCAGGTAAGGTTTCTGGAGTTTGTGGCAGATGTGCAGGAGAGACTGGTCGGCTGCGCCCCCGAGTTGGCTCTGTGCCCGCGTCGGCTGTGCCAGTGACTGTACTGGGCCACTGGGTTGGTTCTGCGAAGACCTCCTGCGTCTGTCTGCGTTCTTCTCTGAAGGTGTTGTAATCATCTGCAGCAGTGGAAAAATCCCTCCTGAATGATGATGTCCTCTTCATATCTTGATACTTCCAAGGTGTACTAGTTGGGTCAGGCTGGCGGCTCAGCCTATCCCCTTTTTCGAACTGAGTCTCCCCTCCAAATCTGCTCTTTCTGGTTCACCCATCTGATGATGACAGGTCGTTCTCCACCTCCAAGTCAATGAGTTCTCCTACCTGCTTAGCCGCACTGCCCTGTGAGCTAAGTCGGCCATGCCCTTCCGCTGGAGTTGGCTCTGTCGCCCGTTCATCCCGTTGCATGTAGCGTCTGAATCGTTCCCTGGCCTGCCTTTCTGCTCGCAGGTCATTTTGGTCCCCCTCCTCCATGGATGTTGGTTGTTTGACTGTTGAGTTGTTCTGCTGCTTGTATGGTGCTACTTGCCTCTGCTGTTGACTGATTGCACTTCTCCTTTCACAGTCAGTCGACTGTTCACCGTCCTGAGTCTCCCTGCCAATACAACACTCACAGACCGCAGCCCCCCTAGCTGTGTGGCCCAGTTAGTAGTACCATCTTTTTCCTTACTGAAAATTTTTACTGAACATGTTCTGGGGTATACTTCCCAGCTGTTTGCTATCCCCTTTTTCGCAGTGTATTAACTCCTACAGATTTTTAATCCTGTGGTTAACTGTCCTTACAGTTTTGCCTAAAACACAATTCAATTGCAGACTCAAGTACTCCACACTATCCTACAGTCTGTCCAGGTCCCAACTTTGAGATCCGCAAGGCTGACTGAGGTGCATGGTTGTCATAATGGACCGACCGTCCGTTAGTCCGTTAGTCCGTCATGGTGACAAGACAGACCCCCGTGTCCGTCACATAAGGGCGTTGACCAGTTGACTCACGGTAAGGGTGAAACGAATTTACCTAGCGCTGAATTAGTGCGGGCGCGAGCGCGATTACGGGCGCGAGCGGGTGGGCGCGAGCAGGACGACGGGCGCGAGCGTCCGCGCGAACGCGATGTCACGGGCGCGCGCTGGAGTGCGCGAGAGCGAGGGCGCGTGCGTCGTTCCGGCCGCGCGCGTGCGCCTGCGAACGGGCGCGAGCGTCGCTGCGGGCGCGATCCAGTTGACGGTCGCGAGCACACTTATCGGGCGCGGTCATGTGGGCGCGAGCCTGGATCGGGCGCGTGCATTTGGGCGAGTGCGCTGCATCGGGCGCCGGCGGTCGGGCGCGAGCGCTGCAGGTTAGTAGGGAAAGAGCGACATCGGGCAAAATCATAAATGACAAGAGAGGGCATGTATTTCAGAAGAGGGCAATTGGGAAGTGCAATGTTTATTGAAAAGTTTTGCAAAATTGTGGCAGTAAACCACTTACAAAAAATGTCCCCTATTATGGAGAACTGAGAATATCACATTGTTGTCACTACTTGCCTACTTCTAAATATGTTTGCGATAACAACACTCTGGGATTTGGAAATTGTAGGGAGGGGCTGTTAGAGTAGCGTGGACCAAACGCAAGGTGGAGCGGCTCTTGGGATCGGGATTTGTGAGCTCCTTCAACGCCACCGCAAATCTAGCCTTCCCCGCTGTATCCTTGAAAAGGTCGAAGTCGTCCTCGTTATCCCAAATCTTATTTGCTACCACTCCAACCGAGTACGCATCGGCAGCATGCGTATATAGATGTCTCCTCCTTACAGTTTCATAAGAGGTCTCCGAATTTCGCTTACCATAAGTGTACCACAACTCCGGAGCCACAAAACTACCACGTTCCTTGAAAGCTTCCGTACGCGCCTCATCACTTGGGTAACCGTACCTTGAAGGAGTTGTCTCACACACTCGACTTGCAAGGCCCCAGTCGCATACTCCAATGTAAACCTCGCTCACTTTATCCTCTGGGAAGTGAAGCAAGACATTTCCCGGGGAGATGTCATTATGCTGCAAATACCCCTTATGGACCCGGTCCATAATACAGATGAGTGCCCAAGCTAGCTTGGCCCTATGGGTGCGGAAGGCCTTAACACGGTCACGTGTTTCCATGGGCATATCGATCTGCTTGTGGATGTTACGGTTCTGAGTACCCTCACCGATATTTGAATTGAACTTGTGCAGAAAATTCTGCAGGCAATCCCCATTCCACCAAAGCGTGTAGGCTTCCATCGTCCAGTCATTGACCGCAAAAAACTTAATAACGCCGGGATGGTCAATTCTGCAAACCATGGCTTCTATTGATGTCTCGTGCCGCTTCTGGGTCTCGTCAGGAGCCTTGGACGTCTTCCCCGCAAAGACACAAGTCTCAGGTATGGTTTGCATGCCAACAATACGTAATTTTCGGACTTTACCATAACCGCCTTCCTTTGTGCCTGACAGCGGAACCAACTTGACCCCTCTCGGAACTCCAACCACTGCTCCCCACAAGTACTTCTCCATTGCGCTTTTCAGTCCAGCTTCAAGCCATGGCCTCGCCCTCGTCTTATTATTCGAGAATCTCGCGCACGAATCCTGGACATATTTGAGCTTCTCTATCTCTTCCTTCTGCGCCCGCGAGTAGCCCTCCTTTGGCTTCTTGTTGACACACTCAAAGACATGCACAATGTTCGTAGTGTTTGTTGTTATTTGTTGCTCCATCCACTTAGGGAAATGAAAGTAATGAATACAATCATTATATCTCTCGGAAAGGTCCAGCTTCTTCCACAAATACTCTTCCAAATGGGTCTTTAAGTCCTTAATTCCGGTCTCCCCCTTCTCAACGTACGTACGGGTAATCATCTCCCGTTTCCGACATCCGTACCACTCCAATGCTAGCTCTCTAACGAATTCCTGGTACCGAGGAGGTGGGTAGTCCGGGTCCCTCTCACTCGCCGACTTCCGGTTCTTCTTTCCCGATGAGCTTGATGACGGGTTTGAGCCTGTAGCGGTCGGTGCTGTGGAGGTTGCCATCACATCCTCTACAGGAGCATCAAGATCTACGTAGGCAGGGTGTTTCCCGGATCCGCGAGAGACCGACATAGTTGGAATAATGAACTGGACACACAATAAAAAAAAAACCAAAAGATCCCCCCCACCCAATCTGGTTGCTCCCACTTCCTGCAGTTCCAAGCAGAGCACGTGGAGTCACGGGCTAGGACAAGGAGCCACCTGGAAGAGGAGACTTTGAAAAGTAGAAAATAAGGGTTAAGGGGCGCCTTTTATGCTCCCCTCGGCTGTTCGCGCCCGTAAGCGCGTACACGCGCGCGCACAGGGCCTCCACACGCGCCCGTCCGCATGCGCCCGTCTGCACGCGCCCGTCCACCGCGTTCGCGCGGGGGACTGCCCGCGCCCGTGCCCGCGTTTGCGCGCCCGTGCCCACGTGCGCGCCCGTCAGCCCACATCGGGCGCGCCCGACGCCGCAGGCGCCCGTGCCCGCGTGCTCGCGCCCGTACCCCTGCGCGCGCCGGTTATCTGTACGCGCGAGCACGCTGTACGCGCCCGTGACCGTGCACGCGCCTGTCCCCGCGCACGCGCCCGACACCGTGCACTCGCCCGCCTTCCTGTACGCGCCCGTCCCAGTGCACGCGCCCGGATAGGCAGCGTTACATACACTGTACAGGTTCGGTTACGGTATACTCGTATATTGAACAGAATACCAAAAAAATTCACTGCGAAATTACTCAATGGAGATATATTAACCGCATTTAGCGCACAAAAATTAATACAGAGCACAACCATACAATTCCTTCGAGTGTGAGATAATGAACTAGGTTGACTCTAAGTAACGGTATAAGCCTACGTAATAAGAAGGTGCTACCAAAAAAAAAAAAAAAAACATTAAGAATAACGTAGTATTTTTTTTGGTTTTTAGCCGGTAGATTGTATGTTTAGATTTACTGCTACTTCATGCGCTAAAAAGGTGACCACAGTCTAGACTCTCCTTGCTTTGCGGGGCTTCTTCTTGCGTGAAGATTGTCTTTTCCGAGCTACAGTGGGCCCCAATTCGTGCCGGATTATCACATCTTCGTCATCTGGCGCCTCATCGCAATCGGGGTCTTCCTCCTCTGAGTGCTCGTTGTCACCTTCATCCTCAGGAGCTCCGACCACTGGAGCTTGTACCTCTCCTTCCACCTCCGATGTAAGATTGCGCACTTGCACGGAAACTTCACCCGTATTGCCATCTCTGGCACTTACTAGGCGCTTCATAGGCCTCTCCTTTCCGGAATTACCGATGGCTGTGATGCCATCCTCAAAGTTTATGCGTGTGCGAACAACCCCAGTTCCAGAAGAAGGCCCCCCTTCAGTGTACCTTGTATAGAATGGAAGGGGATCAGGTCCAGTTTTTTTGCTTGACTTTCGTGTTCCTCCGCGGGGTTCTTGTGATGGTGGTTTCCTAACAACCTTGGCTGTGGACTTCTTTGCACCACGTTGGGCCACATTCTGTACGGCTTCGTCTATAGCTGGCGCCACGGGGACTAGCTTGGCGGTGGAGGCACCACGCCGACTACCACTAGCTCGATTGAGTGGAGGCCTCGCCGCTGCTGATGATCTAAGGAGTCGAGCTATTTTTGCGCCCATTGAACTTGTGGGCCTCCGAGCCAGGCTTCCATCCACGATTGTATCTGGTTCGATACCCCCCGTACCAGTGGGTTGCGATGGAGCCACAGTCTGTGCGGGGATTGCGTGCACAGTCCTTCTCTCGTGAGCAGGAGGAATCTCTTGAAACAAGCTTGAGTCGCCTTGTGCCGGAACGGTTCCCCAGTTGCCCTCCCCACTAACGAGGCCGGTCCAATGAGGTCCATCTACAGCCCGTCCATGACTTCCATCACCCCCTTCGTCACTGTCCTCATCATCATCGCCAGCATGGATATCGTTGCCTAGATGGTCCTCGCTGGATGAATCATCTGCAACCCCGTCATTGTTCTCAGGATTGATTTGGACTGGAATAGCATCTCTTTCGTCACGAGCGCCTCTTCCTTCTGCATTAGCCGCTTCATCAAATACCGGGAGTGTGGGTAATTCGTCTCCATAGATGTTCATGTCCGGGTTTCCCTGGTTATATTCTGGTTCATTGTTGAAGTCGTACGCATCACCGTTATCATCGTGGTTGTTGCGGTCACGCGGATCGTTGCGGTCAGCGTCACCGCGTCCGTTGCCATTACCGTCGTTTTGCCCATTTGTGTTAACGTCGACGTTATCATGTCCCCAGACATCATCATCCCCACTGCCTGCATGGTCAACTGGTATGTAATGATCGTCGTCATCTCCTTCCTCTTCGCTTGGATCTCTCTCCGGATCTGACTCCTCTGACCATGCATTGTTCTCGTACCATCTGAGGGGGTTGGGCTTTGGGCGTTCGCGGAGGAGTCTGCTATTCGTATAAATGTACACCAAGGCCTCAGACTTCTCTAACCCCAGGCGGTTGCGTACCTTGTTGTGGACAAACGAATACATGCTCCAATTCCGTTCACACGATGAGGCGGAGCAGACCTGAGATAAAATGCGCTTCGCAATGACTGCCAATGGTCCCCCTCCAATCCTCTGCCACCATTGATGGGGTTCCAGATTCAAACCTCTGATATCGATGGTCACTTCGGGGCTGTAAGGGCCACGTCCCTCGTCGAACTCGATCATCTCTTTCATAAGATCGCCAAATGGAATTCCCATTTGGCCACCCACCTGACGAAACACCCGATTGAGAGCCGCCTTCGCTTCTCCTATGACTTGTAAGCCCTTATGCGTTCTAACCCAAGGGTTCAAGAGCGCCGCGGCATAATGAAGATCGGTATGCATCATGTCCCATCTACGGTCGAACCGCAGCTCCATCCTTGTTGCCATGACAGGTGGGAAAAAGCAAGGGGATCCTCGGAGATTGTACACGTGATCCTTTAGGTTGCTCATTGTAATCCATGCCTTGCCCATTGCCGGCTGGCTTCCATCGAAGGTCCTGAGAGCTACTAGGGCTGGTTTCACTAGGTGCGTGAAGTTGTCACACTGATGCCAGAACCCATCGTCACGAATTGTTTGACGCACTACGCTTGCGCGTGCATGATTACGCACCCCCTCGGTTTGGTTGAATAAACCGTCGACATACTCGTACCACTCCTGTGCCATGACCACTTGCTCCAAAGCAAATTTAACCTCCATAAGGCGCTCTATCATCAGATAGTTACAAGCGAATCTGGTTTCAGCGGGAACCACCAAGGACAACTTCGGTTCAAATTTGCGGAAAAGGGCCATGGGAACATGATGTCTCCGAATGTAATGACACACGTGTTTAGCCTTGGCGACCAAATCCTTCACAAAGACTTCCTTGCCCCAGTCCTCCATAAGAAGATCTAGAATATGGGCACAACAGCCCTGCTTGTACATGTGAGGAAACTCCTCCAGGATATTATCCATGGCGCCAAGCATGTTGGCTGCATTGTCCGTGCAAATCTGGACAACATTCTGAGGGCCAATTTCTCGAATATATTTCTTCATCTCCCCGGCAATATATCCCATTGACTTCTTCTCGCCAGTCGTATCAACAGACCCAAGAAATACATCGCCTACCGGACATACTAGCATGACATTCATCAACGGTCGGCGATTCACATTATCCCAGCCATCGGAGCATATGGTACCCCCGTATAACTCGGTCGAGGTTTTCGTACGTTCATCAATCTTTGCCTTGATTAACTTCTTTTTTTCCTTGATGTGCGTTGTTCGCATCGCGTCATAGGAAGGAGGACTGTAGTTAAATCCGGCAGCCGCGGTTGTGCTCACCGCCTTAATAAATGCTGGGTGCTTGGCCACGTTGAATGCGACGTTGGCTTCGTAAAAGAAGGATGACCACAACATGTCCAGCTCCTTCCGCTTGGCGATCTGGAGTACTTCACTCATGTCCTGTTGCCGCAAGCTCCTAGTGGTATTCGAACCGGCCCTACTAGGTGCAACACTGGAGACATTTCGGTCCTCTTCGGAATCATTATACGAGGGTTCGGATCCACCGTACAGAGTGCCGTGTGTGGAAGCACTGGATGTTCCACGTTGAACTGACGCGGGGAACGTTGGCCTGATACCATCCACCTCCTCCTGTGTCAAAGGGCCGGGAATCTTTCCAGCGCAAAACTGAAACTTCCTCTTCACTACGGTAGGTGCCTTTTGGCAAACCCTCGAGAGATTGGACTGGTCCCAACCATAATGCTGAAAGCACCTATGCCTCACGTTCGAAAACTTGGTCCTGCAATACACACATTGGGCTACCTTATGTGACAGTGACCCTTCCTGGAACTTGATCGAAAACCATGGTGCCCACTCTCTCGTACCGAGTCTTGGAATGGCTCTAGCCGGAGCAACCACTTCAACCGGTTCAACCGCTTCATCCGGATCCATAGTGAATGATTAGGGAAGTATCGGGACTAATACGACCAGTAGTACCAAAAGATTATTATCTGAATAACTTAGTGTGTCTGAAAAGTGCTTGACACATTGATTTATGGAGAGAAGAATTTTTACATTCCCCCCACCCAAACCAAGTGTCTCCCCAAGCTAACAGTTTCAAGCAAGGAGCCCTCAAGGAGACCCAGGACATGAAGCACGCAAGGAGGTAAGGTGGATGTCAAATCAAGGGGGCAGTTTATATACTGCCGCCCTCGACCGGGCGAGTACTGTCCGGACGGGCGCGACCGAACGGGCGCGCGCGCACCAGAAGATCGGGCGCGCTCCGAGGCGAACGGGCGGGCGCAGGTGGGTGCGCGCGATTGAAGGCCGCGTGGCGGATAGCGCGCGCGGGGGCGGGCGCATGCGGGCGCGAGCGCTGGATCGCGAAGCGGGCGGGCGCGGGCGGGCGCGGGCGGAGAGCGGCGGGCGAATGCCGGCGCGGGCGCGCACGGGCGGAGAGCGGCGGGCGAATGCAGGCGCGGGCGCGCACGGGCGGTCGGGTGCGGGCGCGATCAAACGGCCGGGATCGATTTGGCCACCTCAATTCAACGAGAAGGAGAAACAACGAGAGGGAAAAATGAATAAAATTTAAATAAATCAAAGTGTGGTAAACTACATACACGTGCACATCTACATAAAAAGGAATCCTATTTAAGTGAAAAGATTGAGAAACATGAGAGTGCGGGAGGACTACCCACCCCATTCACACATGTCTAAGAACTGGAGCAGGCTGTCATCTCGCCCTTTCATGTTTCTGCCCACCCACTGGAAGGTAAGTCGTTTTAAGCTAACCTCAGGGAGTGTTAACTTAAAATATGGGATAAGTTTTACTAGTTACTGCACTAATCCAGTTGAAACCCCGAGCGCGCGCGCAGGCGGCGTGGGGCGCGCGCGGGCGCGCGCGAAAGGGTGGGCGCGAGCAGGGCGAGCGCAGGTCGGGGACGACGCGTGCGCGCGTCGAACAAGCAGGCGCGCGCGCGTACTTGCGGGCGCGGTCGCGAGTGTGCGCGCGCGCGCGTGGGCAGGTTCAGTGGGTCCACTGCGGACACCACCGCGCGGGCGCCTGCGGGCGCGTTCGGACGCGCGCGATCCAACAGGGCGCGCTCAATGAAGTTTAAAAGTCGTAAGTTCAAAAAAAGAAAAAAAATAAAGCTTAAGGGAGAGACTGGACTACACTGAAATACCATACATTAGTATGGGAGATTGGAGTACCCAAAAGAAAAAAAAAAAAAAAAAAAAAGTAAACGAATAGGCATTCAAATTTATAAAATGAAGAAAAAAATAAAAAAACAAATTAAATAGCATAGGAGTATTGAATAAAAATAAGGCGGGAGGATGGGGGAGATGTGGAATTATAAAAATGAACAAACGAAATGAGAGAAGGAATTAAATAGAATGATAGTGTTCAACGAAGAGGGAAAAAAAAAAAAAAATGAATTAAAGCGCGTAGGAGTATTGAATAAATATAAGGCGGGAGGATAGACTAGAGGTGGAATTATAAAAATGAACAAACAAAATGAGAGAAGGTATTAAATGAAAGCGTAGTGTTCAACGAAAGGGAAATAAAAATATAAAACAAATTACAGAGCGTAGAAGTATTGAATAAAAATAAGGCGGGAAGATGGGGGAGAGGTGGAATTATAAAATTGAACAAACGAAATGAGAGAAGGAATTAAATAAAAGCGTAGTGTTCAACGAAGGGGGAAAAAAAAACAGTGGGAAAAAAAAAAATAGTGGATATAAATCAGCTGAACTCAGGCGCTTAGAGGATCTTCATGTGACTCTGGGTCGACATGAAGATTACTACCTTTAGTATATTATAAAAATGAACAGACAAAATGAGATTACGAGTTAAATAAAAACGTAGTGTTCGAAGAGGGGGAAAAAAAAACAATTAAAAATTTAGAGAGTGTGGGATTATTTAATAAAAACAAGGGGATACGATGGGAGAGTGGTGGAATCATAAAATTTATTTGAGTGATGTTGTTGGAGTGCTTGGGCGCGTGCAAAACGGGCGCCCGCATTGATGGGCGCGAGCGCGTCCCGGGCGCGTGCAAATGGAACGAGGGACTGAATGGGGAGAAATTACTTCCATGACATGGTTGCAGTGCGCGCGCGCGAGTATTGACGGGCGCGCGCAATCGGGCGCGCGCGAAATTGGGCGCGAACGAAATGCGGGGGACATTGTGGGGGATGAAGAGATTCAGAATCACGCGACCGCGCGCGCCGCGGTTGGTTTGACGGGCGCGATCAGGACGCCGCGCGCGTACGGGCGCGGGCAAATGGAAAAGAGAGTTTGGGGAGAAAAATTAGTCCCCCACCCAGGTTGCAGTGCGCGCGCGCGTGCACTGCCGGGCGCGCGCGAAATCGGGCGGGCGAATGCGGAATCGGGCGCGAGCCAAACGACGAGACACCGTCGGGTGTTCCACATTTCAGTATCCGTTCGCGCGCTGTGGGCGCGACGGGCGCGAGCACTTCGCACGCGCGCGAGCAGTTCGTGCGCGCGAGCAGTTCGTGCGCGCGCGCACGGGCGGGCGTAATCCTGGTTTTATTCTCGCTGGGGCAGGTTCGCGCGCGCGCGAGTACGCACACTACGGGCGCGCGCAAACGCGCGCGACCATGCGGGCGGGATCAGAGTTCAAATCCACGTAACATAAAATTCAGTCCATAGTTAAATACACTTACAATAACTGAAGTTCTCTTAGCGTGACTTAAATCCAGCAAGAACCCCAGCCCCCGATCCCCGACTCTGGCCTATCACGAGACCCAACCCCCTGTAAATTAACTCGAACCCTGTGAATCGGAAACGGGTTTTTTGGAGGGCCCGGAGTTAGACAGTCGGTAGTCGGTGGTACACACCTCCAAGTGTGAAGGGACCCTTAGCGTGACTTAAATCCACTATCCATATTAAACATTTTGGTGTGCAACAGAGATATTTATACACTTATCATACGATGGAAGGAGATGAGACAACGGGCGGAATGAATAACATGATTGGCAATCCAAAAAGAGAGGCCAATGTATTATGAAGGGAGCATAAAAGCGTTCTTGAGAATCACGACAATGATTTACAAAAGCAAATTATCATCCATTGTTTGAGTTTAACAAACATTAAACATGTGAATGTAATCCCAAACTATCCATACCCCTATGCCATCTACATGTATTTATATTCCGATATCTTTTTACAAAACGTGGTCTTCACTCATGGATCTCCACGACGTCACGTGCCCGGTGCAGAGGAACTCGATCCACCCTCATCGTGTCGAGCACGAGAGGTACCTGCTGCACTACTTTCTTGCCCCATCGTTGGCGATGAGTTTCCGCTTGGCAGAACGGGTTCTCTTCGCTATGCCATCTCCTCCAAGCATTGCTTCCATGAAGTTGTTGTTGCGCATCCGACGGAGCACTGTTACGACCTCCGGAGCCACTTCAGCACATAGGAAATCCACGGCTTGATTCTTGAACAATATATCCCATTCAGATTCCGCGGTTTGTAATCCTCAGCGATCCGGAAATCCTCTGCAGTCAGGTCGTGCAACTCCTTGATCTGATCCGCAAACCAACTCCCCTTTGGAATTCCACTTAAATCCAAGAGGATGGGGGCCGTACTGGAATGTACAAGTTTGAATATCCCAATACCCATGTAGCACTTGGTAGAAGAAATTCCTCCTTCCCTCGAGTTCCTCCTCCGTCCCGCCCTTGATGAGTTGGTGGCAGATCTGTACAATCTCCGCAGGTTTCTGGTCCCACCTCCACTGATCGCTCATTTGTTAACATAGGACTGGTGCATTCCCATAAGCCAATTCCAAATCAAGTCTTTCACCCCCTGTCCGGAAAGTCGGAGTATTTTCCTTATTTAGCTCCCATGCGGTGGCATCCAATTCACTAGGCCGAATTGCTCATAAAACGCTTGTGTAAGGGGGCCTTACATACTGCACACTTCCGACGTATCAAGGCATGGGAAATCAAGCATTGTGGATGATACATGCATTGACAGGATCCCCCAATGCCCCCCCTCTGGCCCAAATAGATTGGTACAAATTGCACAGTGGGTTCCATCCAACACATACTTCGCTGGATTGGGCCAGAGCAAGCTTGGCTTTGCATTTTTAGCGATCTTCTCATTGGATATGGCGGTCTTGTACTCCCACCCCAACCGCGTCCAATCTATTGCTTTACCAATCATCGGTAGGCTGTCAGGGAACATTTCATTTGGATCTGCCCACGAGGTAAGTCCGAAATCTCTCTTGGAGTTAGCTGAGGTAGTCGCGGTCAATCCTCGAACTCAGCGCGCATCTGTCTGAAACGGTCGACGTTCATGATGCATGCAATCTTCCATTGGTAGTACTGTCTGCTCATCTCGATCAGATACTTTCTGAGCATCCCGTGGTAGCTTGCAATTCGGAGACAGTGGGTACTGATGGCTGTTGAAATCCCAAAGAGTCCTCCGTCTCTTGAGAATCTACGAACATGATTTGCCGCTGGGGGGGGTGCATCACTTGACTTGATGACGCGAATGGAATGATTGGCTTCGGGGAACTCGGACCGGGGTATCTTCCAGGAGACCGTGCGTGGCCGATTCAATGATGGCATTAACGTCTTCCTCGTTCATTCCAGGGCTACCAGGGATTGGAGCTTGGCTTGCTTCGGGTACGTAAGTCGGAGTCTTCGCAGATCT
>CM026422.1:331630-450702 GCA_014871385.1 Ceratodon purpureus
CGGGCTGCGAGCGGGTACAGGGGCGCGAGCGGGTCGGGGGGCGCGAGCGGGTACGGGGGGGGGGGCGCGAGCGGGTATAGGGGGGGGGCGCGAGCGGGTACAGGGGGGCGCGAGCGGGGTTTCAGGGGGGGGCGCGAGCGGGTCCGTGGGGGGACTATATAAGGTGGGGAGATGCTCTCGCCCCCCTCACTCCTTCCCACTGCGGCTCCTTGTCCTGACGTGTGAAAACACGCCTTGCTTGGAACTGCTTATGTGGGAAGTCTTCATTGGGGCGAGGGGGGAAGTTGTTGATTTTTTTTTTCAGGGATTTACTTTGCGATGTCTTCTAGACAAGGCTCCGGCAAGCGGCCTATCTATGTGGACTTGGATGCTCCAGATGCTGTGGACCCTATGAGTTGCGTAACACCTCATGGTTCTACTGGTTCTACTCCTTCATCTAGCTCGAAGGGTAAAAAGAAGAAGAGTATTCCAGCGCACGAGAAGGATGACGGTTATCCACCATTGGAGTATACGCATTTCATCAGGAAGGTGGCCGTCGAGTACTACAAGGCCCGTACCATACGAATGTTGAAGGCAATGTACCTTGATCACGGAGAGGATGGTATCTACAACCTCCAACGTGATTTGGAAAGGGAATTTTGGAGCGCATTGGAAGGATCAGAGATGTACATGGATTGCATGACGAAGTATTTTCACAGCCCGAAGTGGTTGACACAACAAGTGAGTAGTGCTACGACAAATGTCATTCATGTGTTTGAATCACATGTCAAGAAACCACAAGGCGAAGAATGGAGCAACCAAGACAAAGTGTTTATTCAAAAACTGACAACGGTTCAGGAGGCATGTCAGAGATGTTCTAAGGGGAAAACAAAGATTATACCTTGGAATGAGCAAGCATTGAACTCAGCATTGGAAGCACACATGTATGGTGCATTGATATGGATTCCAGTTACGGCCAAGGTTGTGCCATTATCTGGCTTCAATGCCGAGGGGGGGTATGGCAAAGTGCGAAAAGTGCGAATAGCCAATATGAAGAAAATTCCAATTCACATAGAATTTGCGGGAAAACTTTCCAAGGCTAAAACCGAAGTGAAGAAGCGAGAGGAACGGGCGATTGAGGCCACGGTTAACCCCGTAGAGCATCCGGGTGTGATAAAATTTTGGGCCATTCACGCTAAGACCATGGAAGCTTATACCCTGTGGTGGAATGGAGATTGCCTCCGCAACTTCCTCAAGATAAATGAGAAGGCATCCGAGGCAACAGATTACAAAGAAATTTTGAAGTCGAGGGATATGCCCATGGAAGAGTGCCAAAGAATTGTTGCCTACCGAAAGAACCGGGGAATGTTGGCGTGGAGTCTCATCTACGTTATGGACATAGTCCATAAGGCTAAAATCCTCCACAACGACTTAACGCCATCCAACATTCTACTCCACTTTCCACCTCATGACAAGGATAAAGTATATATTGGTGTGTGCGATTGGGGTGTGGCAAGCAGAGTCATTGAGAACAAGGCCTCCCCTTATGGTGTGATGGACCCCGATGAACTTGTACAAGTAAAGGAGAGGAGGGTAGGAGTTGCACCGGAGTTGTTCTTTTTATATGGCAAAAAAGATGATGAGGAACGGAATTTGGAGCGCATGAAGAGGATGCATCCATGTACGACGCTATCTGATGCATTTTCGGCAGGCCATTTGGCAAAGAAGATATGGAGAGAAGAAGATTGCCCAGAACTCTTCAAGGATTCAATCTCAAAGATTGTATTCTCATCAAAGTTGGATGGCTTGCTTAACGAAGATCCTACAAAGAGGCTTTCACTTGCAAAAGTTGTGAATGATTTGATGAGCCCCCCTTACAACTTCCAAGCTCCCAATGGTTGTTTTAGATACACATTGTAGTTCCATAGTGAATTACGTTTGGAACATTTTGATTGCCTATGTGGCCTTGTTTGCACATTTCTAATATTTTAATAAATCGTTTTTTCGGCGTATACATGCCTTGGTGGAACATGAAATGGTATTGTTGGTTTTGGAATGGAATGAAAAATTGTTTTTAAAAAAAAAATTAAAAAACTGTATGGCCCATTCACCGGGACTGCCCCTCGTACAAGGGTGCCTCCCCCCTGAACCCGCTCGCGCCCCCCCCCCCCCCTCTGGAAGCTCGCGCCCCCCCCCTTCCAGAAGCTCGCGCCCCCCCTCTGAGAAGCTCGCGCCCCCCCCCCTTCCAGAAGCTCGCGCCCCCCCTCTGAGAAGCTCGCGCCCCCCTTTGCAGTA
Organism: Ceratodon purpureus; assembly: GCA_014871385.1. Taxonomy (NCBI): domain Eukaryota; kingdom Viridiplantae; phylum Streptophyta; class Bryopsida; order Pseudoditrichales; family Ditrichaceae; genus Ceratodon; species Ceratodon purpureus. Next base: position 333,905 of record CM026422.1, read on the forward strand.
GGTTGCGTCCCCCCCCTTGGAGAAGCTCGCGCCCCCCCTTGGAGAAGCTCGCGACCCCCCCCCCCCCTTGGAGAAGCTCGCGCTCCACCCTGGAGAAGCTTGCGCCCCCCCTGGAGAAGCTCGCGCCCCCCCTGGAGAAGCTCGCGCCCCCCCCTGGAGAAGCTCGCGCCCCCCCCACCTGGAGGAACTCGCGCCCCCTGCACACGCTCGCGCCCCCCCGCCTGGAGAAACTCGCGCCCCCCCTCACGAGTATAAATGCCACCAACTTAGCCCAAGCCCAATATCATTTGAAATCATGGCCTCTAGTCCCGGAACTCCTTGTGGGCTCCTTGCTTGAGACTATGTGCATCACATTGGCCTGTGGTTGATGTCTACACATACCATTTTTTTCTCACATGTGTCATACTAACACTTGCAGACAGGAGATCATTGTACTTTTTCAAAGACACGGAGAATGGCAGGTCAACAGCGTCAGTCGACGGCTGAGTGGGCTCCGTGGTGGACGTTCATTGATAAGGACCATGTGAAATGTGTGTGGTGCAATTTCACCTTTCGTTATAAACGACAAAGAGCTTTCAAGCACTATGGATGGGGTGAAGGTTCAAGCAAGAGTCATTGTACCAAGGCCCCCGCCGCCGTATTTAGGCGCTTTGCCAATTGTCGTAATGTAATACCAAAAAGAATGACACATGCGGAGATATACGGCACTGATGGTGGTGATGGCGAGGCACACTTGGCACACTTGGCACCATGTTCTAGCCAGTCTATGCCTGCTGAGCAATCTACGGAAGTGCCTCAGAGAACGGAGGAGGTCCAAGAGGAGAGGATTTTCCAAGTTCAACCGTCTCAGTCAACTCCGCCTATAAGCAGAGGCGATTCATGTACACCAAGATCTATGCGGCAACAAAGTTTTACCGAGGCCTATCAGATTGGGATGCGCAATGAATTGGATGAGAAATGGGCGTCCTATTTTTACGAAGCGAATGTGCCTTTCAATGTGGTTAGACATCCATCTTTTATCGCTGCTGTGGAGGCAACATCGAAAGCGGGTTTTGTGTACCGTCCACCAGCATACAACGCAATGCGAACCAAGCACATCCAGCCAACAAAGCAGCTTCTCAAGTTGAGAATAGAGGAGAAAACGAAGCAGTGTATTAGCTTGTACGGGGCAACTATTTGCTCGGATGGATGGGACAACGTTGTTCATCGGCCGTTGATGAATGTCATGCTTGTGTGTCCAGCAGGAGATATATTCCTGGGTTCCATTGATACAACGGGGTACAAGAAATCAAAGGCATACATAGCTGGGAAATTGAAAGAGTACATCAAAGAAGTTGGACCGCAGAATGTGGTACAGATTTGCTCCGACAATGCTAGTGCGATGTTGGGAGCCATGGACCAGGTGGTTGAAGCTTATCCTCACATTTACAAGCAAGGTTGTGCAGCTCACATCATGGACCTCTTACTAGAAGATTGGGGGAAGGAAGCAACCTTCAAAGAGCTGATTGCCTTGGCAAAACGCATACCAAATTTTATACGTCGCCGTCATGTCACCATGGCTTTGTTTCGCCAATTCAGCCCGAAGTTGTCTCTGTTGTTACCAGCGGAGACAAGATTTGGATGCCAGTACTTGATGATTGTTCGATTGCTTGAACTGAGGGAGGCACTAATCCAGGTGGTAGCCAGTCCGAAATGGGACGAATATGTGGGTACTTTATTCAATCGGTCAAACGGGTATCGAGCTCACACCTTAGCATGTCAAGTACGGAGTACCATTCTCGATGAGACATTTTGGTTACGTTGTGAGAATCTTGTGCATGTTATGAAGCCGGCTGTCGTGACCTTGAAGACATTTGATGGACAAACACCGGCAATGGGGAGGGCATGGTTGGCCATGAATAATTTGAAGAAGCATGTGTTCCGTCTACGGGGTGATCCTTTTTTCCTAGACCCCGCTATAGCAGGGCGCTTTGAGAAACATTTTACGAAGAGATGGAAGATGATGTTGACAGATCTCCATTACGCAGGCGCCATTTTGAATCCCTACATTTTCCCGGAGAGCCACGAGCTATTGACTAACAGTGCTGCGAAGCGTGCACTCCTGCAAGTGCTAATTCATTTGAGTGAGTCCCTTAAACTGGACCACGATACTGTGTTGTTCGAGCTAACACAGTTTGAGGAACGCACCGGTCCATTCAGCCCTTTGGAGGCCCCAAACATTCGACAGACTAAGATGCTACCTCATCAATGGTGGCAGCGGGTTGGGGGCGATAAGTTACCGTTGATAGCAAAGCGCATCCTTTCGTTAACATGCTCGGCATCATCATGTGAGCGAAATTGGAGCATGTATTCCTTTGTTCACAGTAAGGTTCGCAACCGATTGGCCGTGAAGAAGGCAGAGGACTTGGTGTACATTTACACAAACAGTAAGCTCCTTCGAGAACGACGTGGAGCGGATCTTGTTCTTTGGTACGAGAACCAACCGTTCTCCGAAGACTCGGATGAAGAAGTGCCAGCCATGTACGATAAAGACGTATGTGATGATGATGGAGATGAAGGATTCCACGACGGACTTGAAGTTAATGAAGGCGATGGTGATGACGGTGGAGTTCATTACACTCCTGCTACTATGGATGATGAGTATCCAGAGTTACCCGTGGACAATGGTGATGGTGACATGCCACGCACTGAACCCGTTAACCAGCCGAATGGAGTTTTTGACTGGGCAGGATTTGATGAAGAGGCAGCTACTTCGCCTCACCACGTTGTCAATGAAATACAAACTAGAGGCGAGGTCGCATACGATCGGGCAGACGATGATATTGACGATGAATTTGAAGTCGAAATGACTCAGCATCAAAGCGACGATGGTGGCAATAATGATGACATTTACCCCGTTCGTAGCGTTTCGAACAATGACAATGAAGAAGGGGGTAACAACATTGGAGAGCAAATTCCAATTCCAGAAGACGTTGAGGGAGGAGAAGAAGTTGAACAACTCCAGGCCACTCTGCCAGTAAAAGTTGAGGAAACAATCAGGTCTGGAGGTTTGGATGAAAGCCCTCCAAGAAATGAACAATCAGAGACAGTCAGAAATGGACAAGAAGATGAAATTCCTATTGGCCGATTGTTTCAAACACCCCTGCCCCAGAGTACACCTTCAATCGGAGCAGTACTTGCAGGGTTGGGTCGACCTCCCCCACCTCGTTCAAGCACTTCTACTGGGCATGGTTCATTAACTCCAACACCGAATACAAGCATTCCACTCACTTCTTCTGGACGAAGTCTACCAGCTGGACCTTCTACGACGCGTCATGGAGTGATACGGTCACGGAAAGGTCCAACAAACGTTCGCCCTTTTTTTTCAGGATATACTGTTGGAACTACCCCGTCTTTACCTGTGGCTGTGGGTAAACGTAGATTACCCGTAATGAATGTGGACGGAATCACCGATAAGACCAAAAGACGGAAGATCAAAAGAATTGTGACCACAGTGGTGGATGGTACAATTGACCACGAATTGCGCAACATTCATTCCACGGTGGAGGAGTATGTGCCTAATCAGGGGGGAGATGGAGATGACGAGGGGTCGAAATCCTCAGAAGGATATTACTCATCAGAAGATAGCCGTGAAGAAGCACCTGATGATGAAGACATTGTTGTAAGAGTACCATTGGGTAAGCCCGGTACTCGAAGGAATCCAGAGCGGCGCACCGCCAAAAAAAACAAAAAAAAGTGATACATCTATTAGCATATTACATATAGAAGTTATATAGAGAAAGTATAATATATATGTCTCCAAAATAATTTTAAAAAAACACAAAAAAATATATAATATATATATATATATATATATATATATATATATATATCTAAATTTTATACGTAGATACTTATATGTTAACCTTAGTCAATGTCCATAAAACATTAGCTAAGGCTATTGAATGTAATTTTGTTTCGACATGAATTGAAACTTCTCTCATTTATGTCACTATGAAAAATTTAGTAGTGTCTTAATTTCCTTCAGTGGTTGATTCTTGTTCCCAGCTCGCGCCCCCCCTTCGCAGGCGCTCGCGCCCCCACCCTAAACCCCTTGCTCGCGCCCCCCCCCCCCCCCTCGCAGGCGCCCGCGCCCCTCCCAGTCGCTCGTGCCCCCTCGCTCGCGCCCCCCTTCCCAAGACGCTCGCGCCCCCCCTCTCAGGCGCTCGCGCCCCCCTCACTCAAGGCGTTGGCGCCCTTCCTCTTAGCCACGTCATCCCCCGAGTCAACAATATATGTGGAATATTTGGTGACATGTCAGACGCGTGGCATCCTAGGTGGCCAAGGTAACTCCCATTTCACCATTTGGGTGGTCAACCGTAAGTCCTGGTCAAACGGACCTCCCCTGACCCCTAACGGACGGACGAGCGGACCGGACGGACGGACCGGTCCTTTTGTCCCATGTACAACCCTGAGTGCTGGAGGAGGACGCAGATGTGCCTTTGCAACCTCATGCATACTCCAAGGTTGGAAAGATCCCAAGGGGAACCTATTCCAGGGAATCAGTGAATCGGAAGCGGGGAGGTGGGCCATTGCTGAAACGTTCATACCAAGGACACTTGCCAAGTGTGGGAACGAAAGTGAACGCGAATGTAGTTTGTCCTGGAGTACAGTCAGCGGCTGGCAGTCCTGCTGATAGTGTAGTGGGCAACCCTAAACGTGTTAGCTTCGAAGATTAGGACATCTAATAACAAATATATCTTTCCTGTAATAAATGATACATGTCAGGGGATACGAGGTATAAAGTGCACTTGTTCAAGATAGAATGTTTTGAAATAGATTGCAATCAATGTGAAAGACAAAGCATTTATAATGAAAAAGTCAATACAGCTTCTGTATTGCTGACTTAGTACATGGGATATTACTAAAATCATTCACTACGTGATCAATGGCCATTGTGGAAATGGCAGTTCTAAAGTAGGAGGGCTACCTACTTCTTTGCCAAGGGGTGATGCAAGATTCCACTCTCTAGGAGTAGCTTGACCTCGTTGAAACTGAAGGTAGGCGCATGGATGAAAAGCTCGGCTTCGGGATCACGGTTGCAGACCTTCAAGAGTATGTAGTACATGTGCTTACAGTACGTGAACTGAGTCCTGCCTCGGAACGTAGTCATCGTCTTCTTGAATGCTGGGCAAGTGCAATCAGGATAAGAACTAATGGTAATCTGGTACCGTGTGATGTGCGGAGCAACGCCCGAGTCCAGCCCAATGATGCAACCATGGCCCGGCTCTGGTATCATGGTGACGGAATAGAGGCGTGCTTTGAGGGACTCGGAGGAGCCCATGGAGAGTCGCTGCGCCGGATTAGGACGAGTGGCAGTGCGCTTCACCATCTTGCTGTCTCTCTTGCCTGGGTAGCGGTCAACGTCTGCAGGGACTGGCACCGAGCTGAGATTTGTAGGGGGCGGGGCCGAGGAGAAGAGGCGTCTTGGGGAGACCGGCTTCTTTGGCGGAAGTTGATAGCCTGCTGCTTGAAAGGCAAGACTCTCAGTGAGTTTTAGGTTAGTACCTAGTTTCACTGGCCAGACCTCTGGAATGGAGGGGAATTCCTGGTCCTTTGAGTAGTGTGCTACCCACTTGCGCTTAGAGCCTTTCACGTAGCGCTCAATATCATCGGAGCTGAAGAAGAACTCTGTCCTCTCAACTGTGTTCCTGCGGTAGTTAGTCCAAAGCCCAGTGTAGGTCGGGGCAGCTGTGCAATGGGGCCCCCTGACAATTCTCTCAGTGCACTTCTTTTTCGTTTCAGCCCTTTGGGCCCAGCAGCACTTCGCAGAAGCTTTGTGCAGTCTTGAAATGTGCCACTCCTTCACATTCACCTTGGTTTCTTCAACCGCGTTGACATGGCGAATGCCGCCCATGTTCACAGGTGAAGGTAAAGGGGAATCAACTTCCAGGGCAGGAGATTGGGTACCTTCTACCTCGCTGTCGTGTTCGGAGTCGTCTTCCACAATGACAGGCATCTGCATAGGGCGAGCCCTGACGGCACGTCTTGGGCCTCTTGGGCGTGAGAAGTTTGTCTTGTCCGGGCGATGAGACTCCTCGTCAGCTCCGATGGGGACGTCGGCTTTTTGCTTCTGTGAACCAAACACTTCCGCTCCAGGCATGATAGGCTGACGGGTGCAGAACTCATCCGCGTCTGGCATATCGAGCATGGGGTTTTCGAGCAGTGTAGGATTTTCCCATTTCTTCGCGTTGCGTTCCGCCATCCGGAGTCTGAGTTCCTTCTTGGACGGTCCTGTTCCATTGACGTCACCTTTGAGGAACTGGTAGTAGTTAACAACCTGTAGAAAAGCTTGAACAAAATCGTCTACGGTAGCAACGTAGAGGTCGTTCCCGTTGTTTCCTGAAGCTTGGAGCCACTTGTTATGAACTGTTTCGGCGAGGTTGCAGGTCGACATCTCTGTGAGTTCTTCTTCCGTGAATTTCTGCAGTTTAGACAGTAGGTGCCTTTAGATTCACCGAATAGAGTTTTGTAGGTTAGGGCTAGGAAACCAATATCAAAAGCATTAAAACAGAGTGCAGAAATCATACCGTGGTCATGAATCCTCCCAACTGGCGGAAGCGGTGGTGCCAGAATGACAGCCACTGATTGAGTTTGATGAGTCCGCTCTCGCCAACGACCCCAGTGGATGCCTACCATGCTCGCAACGCGTGATACAGAGTGTCCACCTCTGCCATGCTGGTCGCATTCTTGTACTGAGTACACATCTTCTTGTGCTGTTCCCAGAGTTCTTCGGGGAAGTGCTTCCGCGTATAGTGGACCATGTTCTGTGTCCAGTGGAACAAGCACGACCTCTCCCGGTCCTCCATTGGGTCCTCTTTGTTGCCATTGCCGTATAGGATTCGCACTGCATTCCAATTCGCCTGTGCGTTATCCGCCATGAACCCCTTGAAGTTCGGCGCTGCAATGCCATTGTTCTCCATGACCAGGTTTAGGTTTTTCCAGAAGACGAGCTGGGCCTCCGTGTCCTCCGACTGCATATCGCAACTAGCGATTGTCATCACGCGGCAGTAGGTGGCGTCGTACACATGGCAGGCCATCGTCGACCACTCTTTGACGCGTTTTACATGGTCGAACATGATCCATGCGTTCTCCAAGTCTCCACCAGCTTGCATTTGGCTGACCAAGTCGACACCACTTCCCGGCCCGACCTTCGACATCTTGAAGACGAAGACTTTGTCACGCATAGATCCCTGACCGGGGAACTTATTCTCTTGGACATACGCCCACAGACTGTTTCCACGGAGCTTGGTGATACCTTCCATGATTCCGTACCTTCTGATTTTTTTAAAGGTCGCGACTTTGTTGCGGATGTTTGGTGACGCCATGTCTTTGCATCGATCCAGAACAGGAACCAGCTTCTCCATAGTCAGCTTCCTTGGCGGTGCATCCTCAGGCTGTAGCAGGTAGCTCCCGATGAGGAGTTTGCTCGCCTCCAAGACAACGGCGCTCTTCGTCGCTTTGTTGTTCATCTCTACCTGCTCTTGTATTAAGCTACTAATCTCTGCTTTAGAGTCTCTATAGTCCCCAACTTTCACTGGATGATCATGTGTTCCTATGTGAATACAAGCTTTAGTCTGATTCGCTTTGCCCACTACGTAATAAATCTTAGCCTCCCATGTAGCTACACATGATGGAGGTTCTTTACATACCTTGCACACTAGCGTGGAATCAAATGGAGGAGGCTGATCCATGAGAAAAGCTTGGAGGGTACACCCTTCAAACTCAGTCTCGTTAACCTCGAAGATCTTGGGAACACGCTTCAGAAAGTCACACTCCTTGTTGCTGCAGCGCAGCCATCCGACGCAGGTCGAACTTCGAAAAGAGAGTCCGAAGTCGTTTTTGATGTTTGTTCTGATGGTCTTGGTCCACAAGTGTCCGTTGTATCGTTTGTCCATTCCCTGCATAGATGGCGGCAAGCTTAGAGGATCCTGCAGCAGCTGGGGGCAACTCAAAAAGAACCGGACCATCAAACATCGCAGGCAAGTACTCAACTCTCTTGTGTCTAATAGTGGAATAGTCTATCTTCTTCAAAATGTTTTTTGACCCACGCGCCTTTGCAAGCTGTTTAAGGAGCGAAACTATGCTAACTGTGGCCTGAGACAATGGAGGAGACACGTCGGAAGGAGGAGCATCAGCCTGGACCTTAGGCACCAACTTGACGGGATTGACTTCGCCATAAGAAGAGACAGATATGACGGTCGGAGGAGGAGGTTTCTCGACGTCTGAAGTCTCAGTACCAGGCTCAACTTTGACCTTGACATCACGAGGTAAGGGAGTCTGAATTGTGCAAGTAGAAGAGTGACGGGGGGTGAGGATCTCAGTGGATGCAGCCATCAGAGAATCAGTAAGACCATAGACTCTATAGGATCTAGGGAAGAGTCTCCACTGCAACATATTGTTCTCATCTCTCACTGAAGGTTGCCTGAGGGTGTGGGTAACCTCGGCAGTAACGTCATCAAAGATCTCCTCCTCTATACTGATGGAGTCCTCACGGAAATGAAATCTTAGACTCAGGCAAAGAGACGAAACTGTAGCTAGACCATCGTTATCTACGCGAAATCTAAGAGGAATTCCCATGCCCTGGGCGTACAGGCAGACCATCCCCATGTTCGCATGCAACGCAGTAGTACTAGTGGAAGAAGGGAGAAGAGTGAGTGTACTAGCGAAGCGGTATAGCGAGAGCAGAGTGAGAGGAATGATGCATCGCTGTTGATCATTTTATTCAAGTTGGAATGTCCATGAGGACGACTAGAGAATGATTCATTCTGTTACGTAACGAATGTATGATTTAAGAGAGACGGCGCTAACTAATTAGAATGTTGCTTTTTGTAAGCCCAAGAATACTCTATAGGAATTTTTAGAACTACGCATTTAATATTTGAATCGTGGAACTGATTCTATTCGATGTGAAGTTTGGTGAGATTAGAGTGAGCCGACAATTGCTTCCATGTTTAATACAAGTATTCCAGTGCTTAATTCAAATCTTTTAATATTTTGTGGGCTTGGTTTATTCTCTTCCAATATAGATTGATCTCATCAGCTTTAATTCAAAATGCATTTATTTATAGTTTTCATTAATTTAAGTAGGTTAAGAATAAGCTAAGTATTTAGGGCTGAGTCAGAGGGGTTGAAGGTTTGGGATATATAAGAAGAAGGGGAGTTAGGAGGAGAGCTATATAGTAAGGAGAGTTCTCTTGTTAGTTAGACACATGAAGGAGAGTAGGGGGTCAGCTCCCTCCACTTATGTCACTCCTAAACCTAGAAGAAAAGCATATAGTACAAATTTTACAAATAGGAGAGCAAGGAAGAGGAGAGATTCACGTAGAAAGGCGAAGTCAAAAGGTAACCTCTTAAGTGCACCTCTGAAGGTTCGATGAGCTGGGTTGCCTTTGGCAGTTAACTTTTGTAGCATTCGTAAACTCATTCTAGAGTCTATAGTGGAAATAAAAGATGAGGTTTTAGATGTCACGGTTGCGGACCATGGTGTAGTAAACATGGACGATAAAATTAATGAGATGACGGAAGATTTAGGGTTTAATTGTTTAGAAACACCACTGTCTCCGCAGCCTTCGTTTGGCTTAAACGAGTCACTTCCAGAAGAGAGAGCTCTAGGATCCACAGAGGATCGACTCTCTACTGAAGTAAGTTAGTGACCTTCGTTTTATTCTTGAATGTTTATTGTTCAATTTTAGAGGTGATTGCTTCAATTCTCTTGTTATTGTTTAAGTAGCATACTTATAGTTGTTACAGATGACCTTTACAGTGCTTTATGACTTGCAAATTCTTAGACATTTTTTTAACGTAGTTCCCATACAGTAAAATTTAGAATTTTTCTTTGTAGATAAGCTAACTTTGTTCTTTTGAGGAAGTGGACCGAGGGAGGGGGTCCTAGGTTTGCTAAACAAAGTGGAGGATTGAGAGAAGAATTGAGTGGAGAAGAAGCAGAAGAAGGATCGGGAGATTGGCGAAGACGAGCTGCGAGAGCTAGGCGAGCAATTATGGAAGAAGGGGAGGCCGTGGATCGAGCTCTTGCGGCTCGTGGAGGTCGTATAAAAAGTGGCAAAAGAGGAGGGGGGCGTAATGCAGGTGGTGCTGGGCGCGGAGCAGGGCGGAGGAGGAAATCTCAAGTCGAGGGTTCGGAGAAGGAGGGTGTGAGGGGACGGCGTCGAGGTTCGCGCCGAGGAGGACGTGGGCGTGGGAGGGATCTACAGAGTGGTAGCGCTGCCTCCGAGATGGCGGTCGAGATGGAGGAGGAGCCAGGCTGGTTGAACGCCGCTAGCGGGGACGAGTCGGAGGTACCAGTAGGCGAAGAGGACGTCGAGCGAGGAGAGGAGCATGAGGATAAGGACGGGAAAGGTGAGGAGGAGGACGAGGACGGCCAAGGCGAGGAAGAGCACGAGGACGGCCAAGGCGAGGAGGAGGATGAGGACGGCCAAGGCGAGGAAGAGGACGAGGACGGCCAAGACGAGGAAGAGAACGATGAGAATAATACCAACGAGGTTTGTATAGGGGGTTAGTGTTTGGAGTTGTTTGCTGCATTCGACTCGTCATTTGTGGGGCTTTGGGTTCACTTCTTGGGTTGTACCCAAGGCAGGGCCAAGGATGCAAGTGAATTGCATTTTTTTTTTAATGTTATGTGGCGTCCCTGCAAGTGTCGGCCCCAACACTTGGTCGGGAGCCTTCACGAGTGGGGGCTTGCGGAGGCCCTGCTGCCCAAGGCAGGGCCAAGGATGCAAGTGAATTGAATTTTCTTTTTAATGTTATGTGGCCTCCCTGCAAGTGTCGGCCCCGACACTTGGCCGGGAGCCTTCACGAGTGGGGGCTTGCGGAGGCCCTGCTGCCCAAAGCAGGGCCGAGGAAGCAAGTGAATCGCATTTTCTTTAATGTTATGTGGCCTCCCTGCAAGTGTCGGCCCCGACACTTGGTCGGAAGCCTTCACGAGAGGGGGCTTGCGGAGGCCCTGCTGTGGGATCCGAGAAACTCAGAATATACCGGAAGAGCCCCATCCGGAGTTAGAATTTCATTTAATTTTCATTTTTTTGGTTAAATAGGTAAAAACTAGCTTGGCACTAGCCGCATTAAGAGTTAGCACAAACCGGATACTCCAGGAACCTTAAAACAGTTAACGCAGGAAGTATTCTCGGAACCTCGATCCCGGAACTCGGAAGAGAAAACACGGAACGGGTCGACGATCCGAGAACTGACCGTTACTGTAACCGCGCCTAGGATCCGAAACGACGCGGAAGTCATCATGACTTGGATAGGTGCCTAGCTCGGTACGGTGGCGGCTGCAATTACGGGCCGCCGCAGCGTTTATGATACCCTGGGTATATGAGCGGGAGTGTTAGGGTTTGGAGTTCCTTTTTGCGGACTGGGAGTAGAGAGTGAAAGAGCGGTGAGGTGTTTTGTCTTTTCCGATTCACTGGCACTTGGATTGCCGGGTTTCTTGTTGTCGGATCGCAAAGGGAGAGAAGTGAGACGTAGAAATGGCGCACGTTCAGTGTAGAGTTCTTAGCCCCGCCACTCCGGAGAGAGAGTCAGCGATGAACGAGTTGATTGACGACCTCACTCGGATGAGGTGTGAGGGTTTGCTGTCACGGCCATGGTTGCTGAAGGATGAGACGATGGTGGCAGAGATTCTGGACGGGCCGGACAATAGGTGGGACAACACGATCCGGGGCAAGCCCACGCTGTGGGGCGCGGAACAATGGGCGGAAACTTACAGTTTCGAGCAGAACGGACTCCTTTGGGCAACCCGGACGGATAAGTACGTGCAGGATAGGTTCCACGGGAAGATCCATAAGAACAACGGGTACCCAATAGACGTCTGTAAGGATAGGAGACAGAGACAGGTCCTAGCCTTCCTCGTTCCGATCCTGTATCCGTTGAAACCGGAACAGGTCACCATCACGGTTGGAAACACCATACTCGGAGCGTACACAGGGGAGCGTCCGGTGAATTGGGTTGCACTCATGGCAGAAACCGTGCAGAAGTTGGTGCCCTCGATCGGAAAGAAGCCGACGCCAATCGCCCCTTTTCTCTACCACCTCTATCAGGCATACAGCTTGCTGATGGATAAGGAGGAGGAGACTTATACGGTGGCAAAGAACTTCCTCTGTTTTCAAGAGATTCCGCAAGGGTTGGATGTCGTACCGCACGGCGAAACCTCGGATACGGCGTCCACGGAAGGGGATGATGATACGGCGATCATTCCGAATCCCGGCGCTACAAAGGCCCACTCCAAGTCACGATCGGAACGCGCTACATCGCAGCACGCGGAGCCCTCCACGGCCCGGGGAGATGCGGAACGGAAGGAGGTCAGTTCCGAGCGAGGATTTCCGGTTGAACCGTTCCGGGGAATCCAGGAGGAAACTCATCGGGCGCAGGCCTCTTACGACCGGATCGAGACGCTGTTCCGGAGAGTCTGCACGTCGCTCGGGGGCTGTTTACTGGAGGTGGTGATCCGAGAGGTGGAGCTTTTGAAGGATGCCCCGAAGCTTCGAAGCGAGAAGATGCAGTTGGAGCTTCAGTTGCAGGAGCTTACGAGGAACTGGCGACGAAGAGTGAGGAGATCCGGAAGTTCCATGCCGAGCAGGAGGAGACATTGGATGAGCTTCGGAAGTTGGTAGGGAATCCGGGTGCTATAGTCAACAAGGCCCGGTTGTTCGACGAGAATGTGTTGCAGCCTGCAGATTTGGAGAACAAGCAGAAGATCATTACGATCCTTTCCAAATGCGAGCACTCGATGAACCAGATTCTGAAGAAGGTTCGGCAACTGCTCAATCCGGGAATTGGAAGTCCCAGCGTCGGAACCAGGTTTCCCGGATCTCCCTCTCGGACCATTGTAGGGGAATCCCGCGGTGTAGCATTCAGGACCCCATTGGAGCGCAACCTCCAGCTTGAGGAGCAGATGGCGGTCGACTCGGATATCTTCAAACCGGCTCAGACGATCGCAGATATGATCCGGGAACACCAAGGTCAGGTGGCGTCACCCGGAGCCAGCACGGCTCAGCAAGGATGCGCGATCCCCACCGGTCAGGCGGAGGTGACAGGGACTACAGTCACCGTTAGGCGATCCGAGGAGCGGACGGTTACGGAAGAGGTAACTCGGCCCGTGCAGCCGGTTGTTCTCCCAACACTCGGATCGTCCGTGATTGTTCCGGTTTATCAAGGGGAGGTGGCCGGAGCAGAATTGGGAAGGTCCATTTCACCTACCGGAAGGACCCGAGTGACTTAGGAAGGGGCGCTTACCCCTTCACCCACAGCCCAGACCGGAACGGTGACTCGTACGCCCACCGGAACGCCAGTGGTGGACTCCCCCGCTGACAGTTCCGGTGCCCGGAGAGTTTTGAGGAAGAGGAAGGAACCGACAGCGAAGGGACCCATTACGATTTCTGGGTCCGACTCGGAAACTTATGCGAGCTCCCCGGTTGGGACAGCCGGAACTGAGACTCGGACCCCCACATCCGGAACCCCTCCCTCGCGGATGTTGCCCAAGTCTCCCAAGTCTCCGAAGACCTGGGTCGTTACCCGGCTTTCCTTGGAGACGAAGTCCAAGGAGTCGAAGGAGGAACGGAGTGCTAGGCGTCAGGCGGAGCGGGCAGCGAGGACAGAAGGATCCGAGCCACGGATGACCAGGTCGAAGGAGAAGGACCGAGAGCAGGAGAGCCACAAGAAGACAAAGATGGGATAGATTCTTCTCGCTGCAACTGGCAGTCACTTTCCGGATTTATAGGAGTAGATTTCGGATCGGGAGATCCGGATTATTCGTTAAGTAGGATTCTAGGTAGATAATTAGGAATTAGGGTTTTTGATTGAACTGCCGGCGCGGCCACTTTTGTGAAAGCCCCTGCTTACTTAAACGGGGAAGGCGATGCAGTCCGGATCTTCGTTTTGCATGTTTTCTCCCTATATTCCTTATCAGTAAAGTATTCGTGTTTTGCAAGTACTGTGCGTGCTTTCCAGTTAAGTGTGAATGATCCGGGAAGGATATGAGAGTTCCGCTGTAGCTCGGATAGGAAGGTGACGGGAGTTGTGACGAGACCCGAACCGGAAGGGTAATGGGATTGAGCGGAAAGATTTAGTGGATTGTCGTGGGAGTGAAGCCTCACTGTTCCATCCTAAACCCAACCTCACGCGGAATAGCCGTCGCTAGGGTCGAAGCGGATCGAGGGGTACTCGATCGGGCTCGCTGAACTTCTGAAGAAGTTCCGCACTCTGTGAGAGGGGGATTCGGAAAGTGGCACGGGTCGCCTAGGGATAATCGGATCCTGGTTCTCCCAGATCCGGATTGGTTTGTTGTTGTAGTCTCACGGATCGGAAGTAGTCGTCTGTGTGACCTGCTGGCCAGAGAACTCTAAGTCAGTTGTGAGACGGTATCTTTTCCGAGACGCTGGGGTTTGTGGACAAAACACCTGACGAGAAAGAGAAAGAGAGAGAGAGATAGTCGAGGAGTTACGTTCTGGAGACACTATCCGAGCAGTAGCAAGGCTCGGAACTATTACGAGTAACTACTTGGTGAAACACTATTGAGTCCCTGGACGATACTCGGAACCTAGTGTCAATACGGAAGTTTACGCTCAGTTGGAGTGTTATCCGGATGTTAGTTGCGTTTCCGTGTTCCGACACTGAGCTCCAGGAAGCTCGCCTGTAATGCCTCGCCAACTCTGCCATACCCATTGGCACAGCTCTGAAAGCATCTTCATTCATACACCAATCTTCCATGAGCCTCCCCTCGACCTCTGGCACCTCATACGCTTCATCCGGGCCATCAATCTCGTAGTCACTCGCCCCGGACTCTACTGTGTCTTCAAAAGCCGGGAACCATTCCCTGTCGCTAGAGTCGACCTCCACCGTCGCTTCTTGCTCACCTTCGTCATCCGTATCATCCAACTCAATGACGACTTGTGACTTTTTAGTAAGCATGTAATCTGGATGGGTGGTGTTCACCTTAAGAAAAGTCATCCTTGCAGTAGAATCTTGCGTCCCGTCCACTCCTTCCTCGTCCTTTGGCTCCTCGTAGTCTTTGATGGGCTCTCCCGGCGGTTGCGACCCCCATAGCGTAGGGGCTTCATTATCCGCAATATGCTCTGTCTCTACAAGATCACCCTCACCTATGTGTCCACCTTCCGTTGCTCCTGCGCTTCGACTCTGAGATCTGCTTGCATTGGCCGTCCCCTTTGGTGTGAAAACAACGCGCCTTGGGCTAAAACAGTGCTGCCACTTGTGCCACCCATAACCATGTCCGACCTCGCTCCCAATTGCCTGGATGTCTGGCCCGTTGGCGACCCGCACGTCTTCCTCTTCCACATGGCGCTCGCAATCATATCCACCTAAGTCCACCACCACCATATTCAGCCTTGTACTCTGGCTGATGCCTTCTCCTATAAGATCCCCCTGAGTCCAACTTGGTGTATCACCCGTATGGAAAGATGCCTCTGAGAGGTACCGATTGGGCACCAAGACTGCCGAATTGTGTCGCGCCGAGGTCCACCCCGTGTAGATGCTGGCAAACCGTGCAGGCACCACCTCCATTGGCACTTCATTCAACTGCCTCTTTAGAGTTCCACCCGGGTGAGTTGCCTCAAACCCCCGCACCTTTCAAATCAGCTTGTACTTCCTCCATACATCGTCTCTGAATACAGTTTCCCACAAATTTATGTCACACGTCTCCATGCTACCCACTGAATGATGCAGCTCGGGCGCCATGAATCCTGCAACGTCTTCTTCATCACAAGGGACATAGAGATCCCTTAGTACTTCCAAGATCGCCTTGTCATTGTCTTCCTGACTTATGTACTCCGCGATTGCCGCGCTCCTCCGCCTCGTGATAGCGCCCCTTGTCTGGTTCAATGTGTTTGGGCCTGGTCCCCACTTCTAGGGCTTCCTTGGATTCACCTTCTTGGCTTTACCCTTCGCCTCCCTCGTGAACCTCCCCCGCCTGCTGTTAGCTGGGGTCAGACATGGAGATACTGGGCGGGGAAGAGCAGGGTTGTAAGGGAGGTCTTATGGTAGCCACGGTCTTAGATCACGGGGTCACGGTCACCAGAGGGCAGCTGTCCCATGGGTGGGACTCGGACCGTTACTGAATAGTAAGTAGTCAGGGAGCACGACAATGTCAGTCTACTAATCTACTGTTCCGTGGATGAATCCGTGTCCAAGGAACTCGTGGGAACCGAGGGAGAGGGTGAGGTTGTGTGGGAGAGTAACGATTCACTTCATACAAGCAGATAAGAGGAAACGGGAGGGAAGGTGTAGCGTTAGGGTTGCAGCGATAACAGAGACAGAAACAGATTGTAAGGCAAGCAAGAAGTAAGCTGAAAGGAGGCTGTGCATTACCAAGGGAGTGCGAGAGTGTTTACACAGTATCAATAGTGAAAGAAGAGCAAAGTATCCTGACTGTCTAGGTTGCGAGACGACTTCAACTACAAAATATCAAGAAGTGTAAGCCCTGGCCCTAGCTACCCTGTTTATACTTATGGTCTCTTCCTTCTTTCCTGGTCTAACTGCTACTTTCCTAGCGGTAACTGTGACTGTTCTAGTAGTTCGGTGCCGCTCCTTGTTCCCTTGATTGCCGTGGATGTTGCCTGGTAACATTTAGCCTTCCTTCAAAGCTTGCAATCCGTCCCGGATTGTAGGTTAGCCACGCGAGCGTCGGTGAGCGGGTCTTCTGTCCGGCCTTGTTTCTTCCCTGGGTACCTGGGCGTGGCGTCGTGGAGGTGCCTGATGTCCATAGATGGCAGCTATGGCTGCACCAACACCTCGATGAATTAGGTTATGGTTGGTCTTGGAGGTCATCGCATGTTGATACACATCATAAATTGTTTTCCCTAAAATTTTATTGCATGCTGGGCATTGCACCTGACTAGCCTCGGGATTACTATAGAGTGAGACAAGATCAGGGTTAGCAGCAAAGTATTGCGTGACTTCCTGAATGGCAGTTGCTAGCTCCTCCTCAGCCTCTTCCTCATCACTGTTTTGTTCCTCCAATTCAAATTCCTCTTCTATTTTTCTTAATGCATCTTTGTGAGTTCTAAAAGACTTGGGTCTCGAGGGTACCGTGGGACTAACTTGGCTTGGTGCAGCTTGTGGCGGAGCTTGCAGACGTGGTGACGGTTGTGGAGTATCCTCCGGATCGGTGAAGTTTTCTGGGATATCCGCACGTTCTGCTTGGTCACCAAGGTTGACAAGGGGCAGACTGGATGACTGTGGATCCTCCCGCTGGGCACGCTCCGGGCTAGGTGGTGCTGGTTCCAATGGCGGCTGTGGAAGGAGGGACAGGGCCTCTATGTCCTCGTTATCTAGGTCCATGCTTTCTAAATCCATGTTTTCCCAAGCGTTCTCTGACTGCTCCAACTCCAGAGTTGCTAATGCATTGTCAATGCAGTGATCAAGGAAATCCTTGGGCGGGTCCGTCGATGTGGAAGGATGCTCCAGCAGCCATTTATATGCGTTGGTTGCAATTAAGTTGGCAGCGTTATGAACCCAGCCCACCTTATTGGCCTCAAAATCATGCATGGATTGTTCGATCGCGATCCGCTCCTCCTGAAGGTGCGTGTTATCCTCGGCCTCCTGTGAATGCTGTCCCTGTTTTAGCGTGTCGTTGTGTGCTGTTAGGGCTTTGCATCTGGCGAGATACTCCTGGCTTTGCTGGTCCAATCTCTGGGCACGTTCCACGGCGTTTGTTTTCTCCTTGGTCAAGACGTCGACATGATCTTGTGTGGCGCGGAGTTCCATTTCGAGGTTTGCCACCTGATGTCGTAGGTTTGTTAGTGTCTGTTCCTTCTCCTCCAGCTGCTGACGATACTCCGTATTGTTGTGTGACAGGGTGCGCTGTGCCTGCTCCCGGACTCCTTGGATAGCTGTGGCGAGCTTTCGCTTGTACCTGTCCTCGATATCCTTGTGCTCCTGCAAGAGAGCCCCCTGCTCATGCTCGGTGGTAGTGATCCATTGGAGCATCTCCCCCACGCAGTTGGCTAAAGCAGCACTCTGAGCTGCAAATTTCGTGGCACATGGTCCCATGGTGGATGACGTCCCTGCTGCTTGGATTGGTCCTTCGCTCCGTGGGCGTTTGCTTGGGCCCGGGAGTGTTGGGTCCCGTGCTACAGCTGCTGCGAGGTCACGTTGGACATCCAGAAAAGTTCCCATGAGCGGGCCCCGGTTATGACGTCGATAGAATGTCAAGTAGTTGGCGATGTAAGAGGTGAGGAAGGGGCCGATGGGGCTGCTATAATCCACGCGCTGCCGATGTCCTCGTAGCTGGATGCGGAAGTTTTCTTCAACCAGCAAGCCCCAGTTGACCTTGGCGCCTCGGTCGGCCACGAGTAGTAAGCCCAATTGCTCTGGCAGGATGCCGTTGCAATTGTTTTGGAAGTAAACCTGACTCAGTACCCCACGCATACGAGAAAACCAAGGGTCCTTCATGTGATTTCCCAATGCAAAAACGTCATACCTGCCATCATCCTTGAGCTGGAGCGTACCTACGCGAGCTGCGATGTCCGGCCTTGGATGTCCACACTCCTCGCTCCAAGCTGTGATCCCCGTGCCATCCCAGCCAAAGAATTTATGCAGATATCGACTGGAGAATTGTACCTCGATGCCTTCGACCACGCCTGTAGGGAACTGCTCGGTCTCGCTCCGGGTCCGCAGGGAGGTAACGAACTCCGTGCAATGTTTGGTGTTAACCTTGGGCTCGCACAGTGTGCAGTAGCGTGCTAGTCCTACCCCGGTTGCCCAGATCAAATCCGGCTGGCGTTTCCATTCCGAGATCATTCTCGGTACATGGAATGGAGGGGTGATCTTCTTCTTGCGCTCCATGGGTACTAACTGGGGAATGAGAGGGGCGGGGTGCAGGAAAAGACGAGGAAGAAGGAGAGGCGCGCTGGAAGACTGGTTGCAAGTGCGGGGAGTATGTGGCCCAGCAGAGGTGGTGACGGACTGTATGAGCGTGGAGATGAAGGAAGCCCACTGGGTCAGGGGAATGTGAGGGGGGATTTGCCTTGGCGGCCAAGATGGGACAAGGAGCGATTTCCATGGACAGTTGAAGCTGATAGCTGGGTATCCTTGGCAATGATTAGCAGCTAGCGTAGTTCGTGGCGGCTGAGGCCTTATGATGCGGGGGCTAGGGGGTGTTCGGGCTGTCCCGTCGATGGGATGTTCCATGGAGTCCTGGGTGTCCAAGAAACTGATCCGGACCAGGCTGACATGGACTGCCAGGGTGTCCATGGGTTCCTTGGGGTCTTGTTCAGGTTGATCTTCTGAATCTGCCAAATTTTGCGCCTCGGTTGCCAAGGTTTTGTAAATGTCTCCTAAGCTGAGTTGAGGTGTGTTTGTAGGATTGTTAGCATGATAATGTTTTAATTTTGTGGAGTTAACAATGGTTGCATGGCTGTCAAAGTTTTCCTGATTTACCAAGAGAACAGTATTATTAGGTAATACTAATTGAACCCTATACGGCCCGTACCATATAGATTCGAATTTAGTCTTGCGAATCTTGGGGTCTCTAGGGCACCATAACACCTAGTCACCTTTCTGAAATATGCGTGGAGGCTGAGAAGCTTGAAAATACCGTGCACTTTTTTCTTGTTTGTGAACTATATTTTTGATGGCGGATGCCCGGACTTCTTCCAGGGCATGAATATCTTGGATCCGGGCAGCAAGGACTCGATGAGGGCTGTAATCCTTGGGCTGCAGAGTTTGAAAAGTGGGTGCGATATATTCCGTGGGCAAAAGAGGCTGAGTGCCATACACCATTTCAAAGGGGCTGACCTGAGTGGCAGTTTTTATTGCTACCCTATATGCCCACAAGGCTGCTGGGAGATAGTCCCCCCAATCGGATTGATTTGCCTGGATGAACCTGCGTAACATGTTGATCAAGGTTTTATTAGTAGACTCTGCTTGGCCATTTCCTTGGGGATAATATACTGTACTCGTTCTATGTTTTATGACATGGTTTTCCATTAAGTCATCTATGACTGCATTAACAAAATGGGAGCCTTGGTCTGATATGATTTCCAAGGGACAACCAAATCGAGTGATAATGTTTTCATAGATAAAGGTTGCGGTTACCATGGCAGTGTTAGTACGTAATGGTTTGGCTTCAGCCCATTTGGTGGTATAATCCGTGGCAACGAGAATATACTTGTAACCCTGTCTTGTAGTTGGTTTAATTGGACCAACAAAGTCTAGGCCCCATCGTTGAAAAGGACCAAGGGGTGGGATGGATTTCAGGGGTACTCGGCCTTGGTATTGGAAATTGGTTGTGGAAACCTGGCAAGCATGGCAGTTTTTAACATACTCATGGACGTCCTTGTGCTGTGTGGGCCACCAATAACGGGCAGCCAAGATTTTTTTAATCGTTGTCTCGGGTCCTTGGAGGCCACCCGCTGGGCCGTCATGGAGAATGGCCATGAGATTTTGTTCTTGCCCTGTGGGCACGCACAGCCTGGTTTCCTGATCAATGCCTCGGCGGTACAATTGTCCCTGGACCAAGGTGTAAGGTAATGTATTTCTGACGAAACTAACTCGTCGTGTTCTTGATAAATTGATGGGGGTTGCTCCTGTGGTCAAGTATCGGATAATGTCACCTCGCCAGTCTGTGGGAATTTCCACGTCCAGACTGGCAGCTTGAAGGTATGGCTTGTTAAAGGAGTCGTCGATGCCTTCTTCGGTAGCCTTGGAATCCCTGGATAAATAGTCTGCAACTATGTGTCTCTTTCCTGGCACATATACTACTTCAAAATCGTATTCTAGGAGTATCATGATCCACCTTGCTACCCGGCCAGTGACCAAAGGCTGATTTACCAGGTACGATAAGCTGTGATGATCTACCATGAAACGGAACTTGTTGCCCAGCAAGTAGTGCCGGAACTTCTTAACAGCGTAGATCATAGCTAAGGCTTCTCTTTCCGTTGTGGAATAATTCCTTTCTGCTTGATTTAACAGCCGACTAGCATAGGCAACGGGCTGATCATATTTGCCATTCAGATTCTGGGCTAGCATGACGCCTACGGCAATATTAGATGCATCCGTGTGCACATGGAAAGGCTTGGTCCAGTCAGGGGCGATCAAAATTGGCGCATTAGAATACGCAATTTTAATTTTTTCCAAGGCGGCCTGGGCCGCAGGGGTCCAGTCTTGGGGGTACTTGTACTTGGTATGATTAAGTGCGGTTATGGGGGCAGTGATATGGGCCAGTTTCTCAATATATATCCTATTGAACTGTGACAGCCCTAAAAGCCTCTGGACGCCTTTCTGATCCGTGGGTGGCGTGATTTCCATGATGTCCTTGATCTTCTCAGGGTCAGGGAGTTTTCCATACTTGCAGACTATGTAACCCAAGATTACCCCTGCGAAAAATAAAAACATGCACTTCTCGGCATTTAAACTTACCCCATTAGTTCTACAAGCCTGGAAAATTTGTCGAAGGTGAGTAATATGGTCCTTCATTTGTCCATACACGGTACCATCATCTAAATAGATTCTGAAGAATCTTTTTAAGTAGGGTCTAAAGATTAACTCCATGACTCGTTGAAAAGTCATAGGAGCATTTTTGGCCCCAAATGGCATTCTTTCAAACTGATAAGGCCCCCATTCAGTTGAGAAAGCTGTTTTACTTTTGTCTTGTTAAGTTGTTCTGCCATGGCGACTTGGTAATATCCGGAAAAACAATCCAAAAAAGAATACATTTCATGGCCGGCTACTTCATCAATGATTTCTTCCATGTAAGGCAAGGGGTAATGATCTTTCTTGGTGGCCGCGTTTAACTTTCGGAAATCAACACAGATTCGAAGTGTGCCGTTTTTCTTAGGGATGATAACCATGGGAGATAACCAGGGAGCAGCATCTACAGGTGAGATAAATTTGGCTTGGAGTAATTTATCAAGTTCCGCCTTGACCCTTACTGCGTAATTTGGATTCATGCGATATCTACGTTGTTGTACAGGGGTGGCGTTAGGTACAAGGTCGATAGTGTGTTCTGCTAGTGTGCTTGGGATTCCTTTCAGATCCTCATGTCCCCATGCGAAAATGTCCTGGTATTCATGAAATAGTTCGATTGCTGCTTTTTTCATATGATTTGTTGCATCCGCGTTGATCTTGATGAACTTAGGCTTTTCTGAAGTGCCGAGATTTACTAGTTCTATTCTATCCTTGGCTCCATGGGTCCACCCTGTGATGACCTCTTGCTGCAAGGCTTGAGTAGCTGGCATAGCTTGTATGGTTACGGTTTCTTGGATTTCTTGGGAAAAATGCAAGGGTATGTCTAGTTTATCCTGGTCGGTTACCATGCTAGCTAGATGAATTTCTGCTAAGGGAATTAGATCTGGGTTGGCCTGAAATACCATGGCTTCCTGTTGCGGGGAGAGCCCTTGTACCCAATTGGTCCCAGCTTTATGGCGGATCTGGTTAGCCTTAGCTCTGGTTATACAGCTATCCACGGGAATGATAACTGTTTTTCCTTGACGCTGGATGCGGATCTGATTTCGTGACCAATCATGGATCGCATTCATGTCCCGTAACCAAGGTCGGCCAAGGATTACCGGGAAGTTACTACTATCAGGCATATCAATAACCACAAATGTAGCTGGTGTGGAAATTCCATGGGTGGTAATAGCAACCGTGGAGAGTATTCCCAGGGGTGTAACCGGGGCATCATTTGCCATCCTGAGTATAAACTTTGCGAGCTTGGGAGAAGGTAAGCCTAAATGTTTTCTAAGATGGTTGCTCATGACATTAACACCTGATCCTCCATCGACTAAGACGTTAGTTAATTCATGGTTTCCAAGTTGTAAGTGAATGACCGCGGCATCAGGGTCCAATGTTGTGGCGTTGACTTCAATGACTTCAGGATCTTCTGTTCCCGTAGGTAGCGAGGCTTGTTGTAAGTATTTTTGAAGTTCTGGACTCAACTGTAATAATTTCGAAAGGGTGATGGTTACGTTAGTATCTTCTAAAATTTGTTTGATAGGAGTATCCTGGCTGGTGCTTTCCAATCCTGCTTGTAAGTCTTGACGGATTCTATGGAGGCGATCCCAGTGATTTTCTGGGAATGGTTTCCTTGGTTCTACCACATGGTCATCCGGTGTTCCCTTAGATCGCGTGGTTACTACTGCAGTGCTTATGGTAGACACAGAGGTTTCCGTTCCATGTACTTCTGTCAGTGTGACACCTCCTCGCCTGGGATTCCCTGGAGTTTTGGAGTTATCTTGGTTACCTTGGTTCCCGGAACGATACTGTGCCCATCTCTGATGCAGTTGAGGGCAGTCTCTGCGTCTGTGGGTTGTGGATCCACACTCCCAGCAGGCATCGTTCCTGCCTGGTTGAAAAGCGTCGACGTTAATTTCCTCGGGATACACGGCTGCCGTGGTAGGACGAGAGCGCCGATTATCTTCAGTACGAATTGGATTGTTGGCGTACCAGCATCGGCCACCATGAATTTTCCCACAATTAGTGCATGGTACCAAGGCGGGTCTGATCTCTGGGCG
Organism: Ceratodon purpureus; assembly: GCA_014871385.1. Taxonomy (NCBI): domain Eukaryota; kingdom Viridiplantae; phylum Streptophyta; class Bryopsida; order Pseudoditrichales; family Ditrichaceae; genus Ceratodon; species Ceratodon purpureus. The sequence continues at coordinate 357,430 of CM026422.1, forward strand.
AACATTGGGTAAGGGCAGCAAAGGAGCTTGGATTTTGTTTAAGGCCCCTAGTTCCCTACTAATGTCATTAGCAGCAGTAACGATATCCTGCAAGGTCTTGACTCCACGGATAACTATTCCTTGTTGTATCCAGGGTAATAATCCTTTTTTGAACCACTCACACAGATAATCCTCCTCGGGGCGTTGGTTTAATTTGTCTGCCAATTGTTTGAATCTGTCATAAAATTTGTCCACTGGTTCGCTTTTCTCTTGTGCAATACTTCCCAGGGCTCTCAATACTTCCGAGCTGGTCTTGAGTTTTCTGAATTTGTGTAGAAAACTTTGCTCCATTTCGTCCCAAGTGGCATTGGAATGTTCAGTCTCAAAGTCAATATACCAATTGATGTGGTTGCCTTGGAGAGTTGTACCAAAGATATTTTGTAAATCGGCAGTATTGGTGACGCCATTTGTGCGAGCGATAACCTTGAATCTTCTGACATGCCAATCTGGATCACCCGATTCATCAAACACTGGGTAGGATATCTTGGGGAGCTTGGAATGTTTGTGTGTATCATTCTGACTAGGTGGCGTGGCAACAGTGTGATTTTCCTGAGGGATAGTAGCTGATCTGAGTGCCTCAGGGAGAGCTTGGGAAGCTTGTGGTGTGGTGTTGATAGTCTCCTGGTTTCTGTTTTCTTGTAGAGTTTGATACTGGGCACTGAGCGTTTCCAGTCTCGCATTAGTAGCCTCATTCTTGGCCACTAGGTCGGTCATTTGCTGTCTCATCCATACCAAAAATTCCTAGGTGGTTTCCTGGTCATCTTGGTTGGCAGCTTCCTCTGCTTCATTTGCCACTACCAAGGGGAGTTTTCGTGGAGGCATGGTATTAGTTTAGGGGTTTCAGGGCACCTCACTATTCCATCCCCAGCATGGTCGCCAAAATGTTAGCTGGGGTCAGACATGGAGATACTGGGCGGGGAAGAGCAGGGTTGTAAGGGAGGTCTTATGGTAGCCACGGTCTTAGATCACGGGGTCACGGTCACCAGAGGGCAGCTGTCCCATGGGTGGGACTCGGACCGTTACTGAATAGTAAGTAGTCAGGGAGCACGACAATGTCAGTCTACTAATCTACTGTTCCGTGGATGAATCCGTGTCCAAGGAACTCGTGGGAACCGAGGGAGAGGGTGAGGTTGTGTGGGAGAGTAACGATTCACTTCATACAAGCAGATAAGAGGAAACGGGAGGGAAGGTGTAGCGTTAGGGTTGCAGCGATAACAGAGACAGAAACAGATTGTAAGGCAAGCAAGAAGTAAGCTGAAAGGAGGCTGTGCATTACCAAGGGAGTGCGAGAGTGTTTACACAGTATCAATAGTGAAAGAAGAGCAAAGTATCCTGACTGTCTAGGTTGCGAGACGACTTCAACTACAAAATATCAAGAAGTGTAAGCCCTGGCCCTAGCTACCCTGTTTATACTTGTGGTCTCTTCCTTCTTTCCTGGTCTAACTGCTACTTTCCTAGCGGTAACTGTGACTGTTCTAGTAGTTCGGTGCCGCTCCTTGTTCCCTTGATTGCCGTGGATGTTGCCTGGTAACACCTGCCCCATGCTACACATCCACATTACAGTCCGAATTAGCATGCATCCTACCCCATGTGAAACCTGCCCTCAATTACTTCAGCACCCCGTTGCGACGAGCATTCGCATACCTGGAGGCGGTATGGTCGAGTTTGGCGGTGAAAGTCCAAACGCACTCGGTGAATTCCACATCGGCATCGGCGTCTACGGCATGTCCTGCTCGGTGACTCCGCCTCGCGGCCCTCGCCCCTTTCCAACCGGCGTCACCTGACCCACTGTCCCATTCACATCCTGCATGTCATTTCATCCATTGCCCCCTTGCAGTTCAATTCAGGACAGCTCCACACCATTACGCTTTACATAACCAAACTTACCCACACTAACTACCTACAAACTAACTGTACTACAATTCTGTGGGAACATGCAAAGTTAGTTTTTAGCTAGATAGCAGTAAAAATAAGTTAGGAAAATTATTTTAGTGTTAATTTTTTAGTTAGATAGCACAAAAATAATAGTGGTAGATAAATTAGCACATAGAGCCAAGTGTGAAAGGGCTAGAGGATAAAAGGGTTAAGGAAAAGAGTTTCATTTCAGCTAAAGACCGGATTGGAAAATCTGGATTTAAAGATCCGAGTACCCGATCCGGGTGCATGATCCGGGTTGGAGGATCCGGGTTGCATGATCCGGGTTGGAGGATCCGGTTAGAAGGATCCGCGTTGGAGGATCCAGGTTCCCGATCCGGGTTGGAGGATCCGGGTAGAAGGATCCGAGTTGGAGGATCCGGGTTCCCGATCCGGGTTGGAGGATCTGTGAGCTGATTTTTTTTGAGAAAAGTCCCTTTTCAGTAAAAAACAGTGTAAATAGGACCAAGTTACCATGTCAATTTGACATCCATGGAGATAGTGGCTGTAGAAATCTGGTTGAGAGTCAAATGGACATAGTGTAGAATTCAGGGGACATGACCCTACTTACAGACACGACTTGTCAAATTGACTCTACATACAGGCACACCTTTTAGAAATTAAGGCATAACTAGGAATTAAGGAAGAAGAATGAATTACTTCACCACACCACACAACACTGTGTGAGTGATAGTCACATTATGTAAAAAATATAAAAATAGAATTCCATTGTCTAATTGATTGTCAACTTGACTCTGAGTAGCTCAGTGTATAATTAATTCACAATGCTCTTTGTCAAATTGAACTATAGCTTTGATGCACAGTGTATTACTCTGTAGAATTTGAGAATCAGAATGGAGAACTGGAGCAGATTGGCCACTGTCTAATTGACAATTGAATTTAGATTATTTGATGCATAATGTCTAGTTGATACTGGTCAAATGGACAAGATGGTGGTTCGGTATGCATCCATGTGCATGCATACATTGTCAACTTGACTTGCATGGACCATGTCTAATTGACACAGTGGAGAGTTGGTGAGAGTTACAGTGAATGTGGTGACTCACGCTGGATACTGTCTAATTGAAATCGAAGATACTGATGGAGCAGAGTGAACAGTGGGTGACTTTGTCTATTTGAACTCAGAACGAAGGGAGAGTTACTGAGTGAATAGAAAATAGAAAATATTGGAGAATAAACACAACAGTTTGTCCAATTGACATTTCATTGTTGTGAATGGGAATTATGGAGAATGAGAGTTCCATGTGAATACTGGAATAGTGAAGTGAGTATTACTTAATAGTCTTTTAAATTAGATTGGCCATCTGAAATAGAAGACTGAGAATGACTTAGAGTTTATGGAAGCCAGATTGAGTACATTGATGGATAAGAGTGACATTAATTATTAAGGAGTGATCAGCCTTAGTGATTATTAGTTCTCATTATAATAAAACTTGAATGTATTCAATTGGAGTATAGTGCAGTCATTGTAGTTGAGTAATACAATTGAGAAGTATAGTTGTAATGAATGGTAGACTTGGAGTATGATTGAATGTGAATGAGTAGACAGTGATTACATGTCTATTTGAAATGCGATGGATGGGAAGAAAAAGATGAAGACAAGCAAGGAGTTGCTTGAGATAAGTTAATCTATCATAACATATCCCAAAGCATCATTCATAGGCATAAATAGGTTGAACACTAGATTCTAACCTAGTAATGAATGAACTTGCATATGCATAATAAATGCATTGTCTAATTGAACTTGGAAGGGAGTGATGGCAATAAACCGAGAGATGGTACTTGTCAAATTGAACTCCCATTACCCTTGAACCAATTGAGAATATGGATTACTTGGGTGATGTGTGACTTGGGGTAATTAAGACATTAGAGTTATAAAAGGATTCTTTTAAGGAAATACTTTGCATTCTATAAATTCTTTACTTACTACAGTGACCTTTAGTTACGTTAAAAGCTAAACGAAAAGACCTATTCCCATGACTTACCACTATTTGTAAATTTTACCATTTACAGGATCTGAGATCCGAAAATTGTGGATCTGAGATCCGAAATTCATGGAGCGCCAAATGGGCGGTGCTGAGGGCGCGTGGGCGCTTGATTTGAGTTAGGGTTAGGGTTGGCATTGTGTTTATAAGGGGGGGGAACTTCCGGTTCTTCCGGATCTTCTTTCTTTGGTTCCTTTTCTCTATGAAGTAAAGCCTCATTTAGAGTTTTGCTGCAAGTGTTGATTCCACAGTTCCTTATAGACGTGTGAGTGAGCTTTGAGAGGACCACTTCGAGGGAGGAGCTTAGGAGAGTACCCGGATCTATCTTAGGGTCTAGTTTTGGGGTTGGTTTAAGAGCTGGTTGAAAGACTACGTGTAGTAGGAGTGAAGCCTCACTGGGTGTGTTTGCTTGTATAACTTTCATGTGGGATAGCCATTGCTAGGTTGGGTATAATCCGGGAAGAGCCTAGGAAGCGCCAACCGACCTTTTGAAGAGGTTCCACAGTATCTGAAAGGGGTAGACAGCAAGTGGTATGGGTCGCCTAGTTATCTGGTCACTAAAGTCCCCTCCAAAACCAGATCCAGATCCGGATATCCGGAAAGTTCCGGAAAGTTTTGGAAGGATCCGGAAGGATCCGGAAAGTATCGGAAAGATCCGGAAAGTATCGGAAAGATCCGGATCCGGATAGGTTCGTCGTTGTAGTATTGGTAGGATTGTGGGGATTTCCTGTGTGACCTGCTGGACTGGATTGTCAACCCGGAATAGTTGTGAGGAAGTAACTGCACCCTTTGTGTTTGTTGTTGTTTTATTGTTTTGATAGTGGTACTTCAGCCACTCAAATCTCTAGAAGGGTAGGAGCCATCCTTCCTAAATACCAATGGCACCCTCTGATATAGAGGTTAAACTTCATTTTGTGTTAACTTGTTGTGAACCGGATCCGGATTTGAAAGATCCGGATTTGCAAGATCCAAGTTTCGGGATCCGGAAAGGAAAGGATCCGGATTTGACTTTCCGGAAAACCGGAGAGGAGGTAGTTTAAACCTCCGGTTTTGCTTACCTTTTGGGTTGTTTGACACCTCCACTCGATTCACTCTACTCTGCTCACTTCACAGAATCCCAGGAACGATACACGAGTCACTGTTAAGGTATTTTATCACTTTTGAACACCTTAGGGGGATATTTCGTACAACGCGTGTTCCGACACGTTTTTGGCGCCGCTGCCGGGGATTCTAAAGCTAAGTGGAGTAGGGAGAATCCAGTTTCCGGATTTGAAGATCCGGATTGGAAGATCCGGATTTGAAGATCCGGGTTGGAAGATCCGGATTTGAAGATCCGGATTGGAAGATTCGGGTTAAAGGATCCGGACTACCGGATCCGGATAAGAAAGGATCCGGATAGGAGAGGATTTGGATATGTCCAACAGCCAGAATTGGATCCGGGACGACTTGGAGGAGCTTACAAAATCTCAACCCATGGCAACCTCAGAAAATGGGGTAGGAACGAGTGGAATGCCCAAGGACAACAATGAGCAAGTGAGACAGGAGGTACCAGATCCGGATTGCAAACTCCACATCCGAAAGTCATCCTTGGATGACAGATCCGGAATGGGATGAGAAAGGTACGTACTTGGAAGCAACTCACATTCCTCATTCCGATTGTTCGCGGGGACGCTCACATTTGAAAATAAGGTAATGTGGGAACATGCAAAGTTAGTTTTTAGCTAGATAGTAGTAAAAATAGGTTAGGAAAATTGTTTTAGTGTTAATTTTTTAGTTAGATAGCACAAAAATAATAGTGGTAGATAAATTAGCACATAGAGCCAAGTGTGAAAGGGCTAGAGGATAAAAGGGTTAAGGAAAAGAGTTTCATTTCAGCTAAAGACCGGATTGGAAAATCTGGATTTAAAGATCCGAGTACCCGATCCGGGTGCATGATCCGGGTTGGAGGATCCGGGTTGCATGATCCGGGTTGGAGGATCTGGGTTGGAGGATCCGGGTTGGAGGATCCGGGTTGGAGGATCCGGGTAGAAGGATCTGAGTTGGAGGATCCGGGTTCCCGATCCGGGTTGGAGGATCTGAGATCCAAAAATTGTGGATCTGAGATCCGAAATTCATGGAGCGCCAAATGGGCGGTGCTGAGGGCGCGTGGGCGCTTGATTTGAGTTAGGGTTAGGGTTGGCATTGTGTTTATAAGGGGGGGGAACTTCCGGTTCTTCCGGATCTTCTTTCTTTGGTTCCTTTTCTCTATGAAGTAAAGCCTCATTTAGAGTTTTGCTGCAAGTGTTGATTCCACAGTTCCTTATAGACGTGTGAGTGAGCTTTGAGAGGACCACTTCGAGGGAGGAGCTTAGGAGAGTACCCGGATCTATCTTAGGGTCTAGTTTTGGGGTTGGTTTAAGAGCTGGTTGAAAGACTACGTGTAGTAGGAGTGAAGCCTCACTGGGTGTGTTTGCTTGTATAACTTTCATGTGGGATAGCCATTGCTAGGTTGGGTATAATCCGGGAAGAGCCTAGGAAGCGCCAACCGACCTTTTGAAGAGGTTCCACAGTATCTGAAAGGGGTAGACAGCAAGTGGTATGGGTCGCCTAGTTATCTGGTCACCAAAGTCCCCTCCAAAACCAGATCCAGATCCGGATATCCGGAAAGTTCCGGAAAGTTTTGGAAGGATCCGGAAGGATCCGGAAAGTATCGGAAAGATCCGGATCCGGATAGGTTCGTCGTTGTAGTATTAGTAGGATTGTGGGGATTTCCTGTGTGATCTGCTGGACCGGATTGTCAACCCGGAATAGTTGTGAGGAAGTAACTGGGGGGAAGCACAATAAAGTGGACCACAAAAGTGCTTAGCTCATTGCCAATTTCAGCCATTGTTGTAAACACTAAGAAAAGTGCCATATAAGTTTTTGATATGTTGAAAGCGGGATGGGATATAAAAAATAGACTCGGTCATCTTGAGTCCTGGAAATTTGCATAAGAAGGTAAGGTGTTTACGATGCCCTACGAGTACCTCAAAGTGCGACAAAGTGAATGCTGTCATTTGAAAAAGTGGCAAGAAAAGAGTGCAAACTTTGTTAGAAAACACTTTCGAGCGGATGGTGCCCTCTATTTGTGAATTGTGGTTGTGGAAATGGGCACCACCCACTTCGTTCGGAAGTTTGGACGGACGAGAAGTATATCTGGGATGTTTTTTAGGAGGGTCATTTTGGCGGTACTTTTTGTGAGTTTTTTTTCACCGAACATCGTTTTTTGAATTGGAAAAAACATCCTCTAAAGACAATAGACGGCACGAAATGAAGAAATTAAGACTTCAGAAAAGTTCATTTTCATGATTTAGAACTAGTGGTCAAATTTAGTTTCAATTGAGGATGTTTGTTTTATGAAGATGCGTGTAAGATACCTTATGACACCCTAGAAAGTGACTAAAATAATCAAAAACTACACCAAAATGCTCAAAATCAGCTTTGAGCTTTAAAAAACAGCACACTTCATATTCACTTCTTAGTGATCACATATTGCACTTTGTGGTCCACTTTATTGTGCTCTCCTCCAACTGCACCCTTTGTGTTTGTTGTTGTTTTATTGTTTTGATAGTGGTACTTCAGCCACTCAAATCTCTAGAAGGGTAGGAGCCATCCTTCCTAAATACCAATGGCACCCTCTGATATAGAGGTTAAACTTCATTTTGTGTTAACTTGTTGTGAACCGGATCCGGATTTGAAAGATCCGGATTGGGAGATCCGGATTTGCAAGATCCAAGTTTCCGGATCCGGAAAGGAAAGGATCCGGATTTGACTTTCCGGAAAACCTGAGAGGAGGTAGTTTAAACCTCTGGTTTTGCTTACCTTTTGGGTTGTTTGACACCTCCACTCGATTCACTCTACTCTGCTCACTTCACAGAATCCCAGGAACGATACACGAGTTACTTTTAAGGTGTTTTATTACTTTTGAACACCTTAGGGGGATATTTCGTACAACGCGTGTTCCGACAATTTCAGAGAAAACTTGCATGATCTGGAATTACTCACCTGTTTCTTTGCACGTTAAGGTTTCCTTGTTCGGACTGCCTTTTGCTTTGGGGGGCCTCGATGGCTACGTCTAGCCGCATTGCACGTCAGATGTTGGCAGTGTTTCCTCCGACCGCTTTGTCTCCGCATCCTGTACCCCTCACCCACTTGTAATCTGTGAATGTTAGCCCTCATATGTCCGCTCAACCATCAAGTGCACATCCTGTGTGACTCCATGCCCATACGGTACTGATCGGCTTCTTCGCCCTCAATCTCCGCTTTGGCGCGGGCTTCTGCACCGTGCCCTGTGCACCGTCGCCTGGACCTGTACGCCTTGGGCATCCCCCTCCCTCCCATATCTTTGTCTCTGTTCCTTACCCCGCAGAGTCTAATGCACTAAGAGAAGTGAAAATTGTGTACCGGTTTCTTCGCTATGGACTTCCGTTTCCGAGGGACCTTTGGGACTGGCTCGTGCAGCAATGGAGGTTGTATTTGCTCGCACAATTATCCCGCAATATCCACTGCTTCGAAAGACTGCGGTGCCTGAGGAATGGAGCATCCTCATGTAATCATTTATGGACCGCCACACCTCTGTTGGCACCTCTAAACCCTAAACCCTCGCTCCCTTCTCATGTGTCCCCGATCGTAGTCCCATAAAACCAACAGTAAGTGAAGACATTTTACAAAAAGCACATACGTGCTTCTTCGCCCTCGATTTTTGTATTGGAATGACCTTCTGCGTCGCCTGAATTTCCACTTGCACAGACTCCCCTCGCACCTCTCCCACTGGCTTCGCAATCAACGTCTCCTGCACCATATCCACCCACATACACATGAGAACGTAATGTGGCCATGTCGCCAGTAATATCTGTGGGATCTGAAGTCCATGAAGATATGGAGAAACGAGGAAGGTCACCGGCTGTTTTTCCCCTGGATGTTCCATATATCCTGCCCTGAACACCTGTGGAAGCGTGTTCACCCCAATCCCGGCCAGCGGTGGCCTCTATGTCAAGGCATCCTACAACACACTCAAGACGGGTCTTGTTACATCGAACACCGAGACAAAGCACCAGTCCTTGCACATCCCTATTGTGGTGAATTCGAATGGACAACCCATTTCCCTGAACCCCTTTCCAAATACCAAATACAAAGCCTTGAATTCACTCACCTCCCCTCGTGCCGCCGTTGTCCATGTCTTCGAATGTGTTCCACCGCATTGTGTCGCGCATGACCTGCTGGACATCGCCGCTCTCGCAAGTTTCTTCATTGCCTTCTATCGTAGCCGATAGGTAATACTCGTTACGAAGAAGCTCCCTCACAAAAGCAGAGAATTGTTTTCTCTCGCACGAGCCAATGATTCTGGCAGCATGTCAATACCACAGGTATCAGCAACGCTCTTGGTGGCCAAAATTACCCTTGCAATTCCAATGACAAGGTTGCGGTTGCGCAAGAAGATAAGTAGAATCCAGTAGCACGATGGCGTTCCTGCTCCCCTCGGCGGTTGCCCCTTGAACCCTAAATGATTTGAACAATTTCCCTGACTCCCCCTGTAACTCTTGTGCTTCCTCTTCTGTTCGTTGCAAACTTGAATTGCCCATGACAGCTCATACAATGCCCCAATTCAGCGGATACATTGAGCACTTCAACCCCCCACCATCTGCAATCTTCTCCCATGCTCCCAAAAGCCGCCAATCCAGATTTCGCCTCCACTCCAATGTCCTTCTCCAGCCGTCTCCCTCCATTGCAAGTCTTCCACACAACCACTCCGCCCACTCCGCGCCTCCACTCGCAACATGCAACAGAAACTACTTAAAAATCAACAAACACACTTCCACAATCCCCCGTCCCGGAAAACCGTATGCAAGATCCAAGATGATGCGATGATGGTTGGGACATTGCTGACGTACCCTAACCGCAAAGTGACCCACCCACCCGGTCACCCCTCGCCGTGTCCTCGTACTTCTAGCCTACGCCTAGTGGCTAGACTGTATCCCTTGCAATGTATAGAATCGTTGGAATACCCAGGAAAACTGCGATACAAATCGATCCTTTGATCACGGTGAAGGTTCATTAATTTGACGGAAAATTTTACAATCTAGAAAACATCAATGCTCACAACATTCAAGTTTACTCCGATTTGAATTGAACCCCTCTTCCCACCTCAAACTACTGTAGAGTGTACAGCGTAGGCCACTCTGGGCACAGAATGCAAAAAGGGTTAAAGGTATCTTTAGCTTGGAGTTGCTTCAAAAGACTACTTTTGTAGTGATTTATGTGGTGACATTTTTTAGTTGAAGAAATTTACAACTGTAAACAAAATAAAGTACTTATATAGACTAGATAATGCAAAGCATATTTATAGTCAATATAGCCAGTTGTCAAATTAGTATCAGTGACCTAATAACTTACATAAAGTAAATTCTCCAATTAACTTTTAATTGGCCATGACCATTTCTTACCAAACACACCAAAAAAATTGTCATTTCTAAAACACTAATGAAAGAACCAAAACCAGAGTTGCCTTTGCATTTCTAGCTAGAAGATTTTCCTTAAGACTTCTTGAAGATCACAAATAAAACATTTCAATAAATTTGACCGCACGGATTGGAAAATCATAGAAATTTAGGTAATAACATTTTCTTTTCTATTATTTTTGAAGTGGATTAGTAGATTTTGACTTCTTTTTGTGTCAAATTTCTGCACACTATATGAGTTGAAGATTTTACATTAGTATGGTATAAATGAGGTTGTTTTCTTGTGTACAAAATTTTAGAATTAACAAAAAGATATAGCTTTGTGAAAAAATGGTAAAATGAAGATAGGTTCATATTAATATTAATATTCAATTTTGTTTAGATAACCCGTTTTTTAAGAAAATGAATCCATGTCGTTGAAATAAAGGCTTATGTTTATTCTTGAAATGAAATTTTCCAATATTATGGATTTTTTTTAAATTATTTTAAAGGCAATTATGTTAGTTGTTTGTATATAAAATCCTAAAGGTAGTTGAGGGGTGTAGCAAAAAATCTAGAGGTGCCTAAAAGTAAAACATTTGCTTTGGGCAATATAAATATTTTTTCAATGTTCAAAAATAAGTTATATCCCAACAAAGCTTTTGCAATTTCTTATGTCCACAAAAATTTCAAAGAATTCATCTAAAATTGATATGGAAAAACTTGCCAAAAATCTCAAAAAATCCACTCTCTAACTATGGCCAATTAGGGATTAATATGACTAGAAACATTTGTCTTAGAAAAAATAAAATGTTGATGTTTATTGGTAATTAAAAACTTAATAAAATGAATAGTAGGACAAAATGATAATTGCTATTTATTTTTTAAGAATCTCATCTTGAATAAGTTAATTGCCCAAAATATCCAAGGTCATATAAATGTATTAATATATACAAGTCTAATAACCATTCAATATACATACAAATATTATACTTGATAAATATTCCATACGAAGTTGGTGGCTTTATTATAATACAATATACCACCTCAGTCTTGTAGGTTTTCAATTAATATCTCAAAGACTTTAATCCGCTGCAACATTTAGAACATTGCCACTTCTTCAAACACCTCTTTCACTGAGATAATTTCAATACTTAAAAATCAATTTTCAAGTCTCTAATCATCTAGTCATATTCTACACTTATACTCAATATATTTGATGGTTCTATTGGTTAAGATTCTAATGCTTCATATAATCAGGCAATGCTTGTCTTCGTACATTAGGTGCCAGGTTAATTTTACATAACAACTACTTGAATCATCTAGTAACTCTGGATCTTATAATTCTGACTCTTCTTCAACCCTTACATATTTAGAAACTTGCTACCATATAACCCAGTTGATGATACCGGTTGAAGATTAGCCAAAGACGACAACATATCTACTGTTGAGATTAGTAGTAGTAGTATCTGGTGTAATCAGGGCCAAGAACAAAAGTGACTGGGTACAACTCTTCCACTGTGGGAGTTGAAGGCGCTGGAGCAGGCGCTGGAGCAGGCTCTGGAGCAGGCTCAGGCTTTTCTTCTTCCTTCTTCTCATCTTTTTTCTCCTCAGCTGCCGGTGCAGCAGCTTCCTCTTTCTTCTCTTCAGGCTTTTCCTCAGGCTTCTTCTCCTCTTCCTTCTTCTCCTCCGCAGGTGGTGCAGCCTCCTCTTTCTTGGCTTCTTCCTGCTAAATTAAACCGTGTGGTTGCAACATTCACAATCCATCAGATGATCCACAGTATCACAGTTACTAGCTCATATCCATTGAGTAGTAGCGTACACTTCAAACTTGATGTCCTTTTTTAAGTGCAGAGCAATTATATGTCTCTGCTCTCGAATGTATTTGGAGCAGTATGCTGAAATCTATCATAATTGTGAAGGTGCTAGTAACAAAGAGGATGCACAGGGAGATTATTCTAAAAGCACTTGAGTGTACATGTCGGTTTTTCAAATTTCCAAGCCCGGCGTATTACTACATTTTTACCAAATTAGGTGACTTTCAGTAGGTGAAGAACTTGGGAGTGACTACAAGTTTGTACACTCTATGAAGAATTTTAATGGACTTTTAAAAATTGTCTATTGAATACATTACCTCCTTTTTGGGCTCCTCTGCTTTGGCTTCCTCCTTGGGAAGCTCGTCCTTTTTCTCTTCAACAGCAGGAACTGCAGCCTCGTCTTTCTTGGGCTCTTCGGGTTTGGCTTCTTCTGCCTTGGGTTCCTCCTTGGGAGGCTCTTCTTTGGGAGGCTCTTCTTTAGGAGGCTCCTCCACCTTGGCTGGCACCTCTGGCGGTGGGGGTGGTGGTGGAGGGGGCACCAATACTGTGATCTTCCCAGTGCGAGATACGTGACGGTACACATCCTCTGGAGTGACCACCCCCGTGACAGTCACCTTTTGCCCCGGAAAATCCACATCGTATGCCGTTACACCTGTTTTGATTGATGCAACCCTGTTTTCATCAGTATCTATCCTACTTAAGCCACCAAATTAATGAAAAAAACCCCTCTAGTAGATAAGTAATTGCTACAAAATTGATCCTGAAGACTAGACTCAATTTGGACACACTTGGTCAACAATCCTTTGAGCTCAGAACAGCTAACTAGTTCCTCCAATTTGAACTTCCTCACCAACTGTGGAGCCTTCTTGATTCAGACAAGCAGCTTCCCTTGCCTCATAAGATGGCTTTGAACAAGTTGCACTATTACATATTAAGTGAATCTAAATGAAAACAGAAGAGGCTGCTACTGTGATACATTCAGGTACTGAACAAAATTATATGGTATGTTTGACCTTGGCTCTGTATAAGTTTATGTTCGGTACAACAGGCGATTATTTTCTACTAGGCAATGTGTGGAGCAACTTAGAAGTAATGCCCATGAAGAGAAAAAGCGACCAACCTGGAATTCGCTTGACAGCCCTCTTCACCGTCCGAGCACATCCTTCGCAATGCAAGACCACCTTCAGGATCACTGTTTGTACCACCATCGTTTGAACCTCAGCCATTGTCTGCATTCATGCCATGTTGCCAGGTTGCCAGGTTGTTAATACTAACTTTTCATATAAGGCTACTGTACTGAAGGTTGATATAACATAAAATAATCCAAGCAAAGTACTCGATTGCGTCACTGAAATCTGAAAGAACAAAACAAAAAAGCGTCGTTATATACAACATGAGCATAAATTTCGTGGTAAGACCCTCAATCAGCGGTAAGAATGGCCCACACACCTAGATTCAACCACAAATCATGAAGCCCAAGTACCTACCTTTCATTGTCTTTCCCACACACACCCAAGCAAATTTAAAACAACTAACAAATTTTCAGCCAACGTGCACCCCTGAATGTAGGCCAGACTCCACCTGTTCAAGATTCGAGGAATTTCCCAAAGCAATTAGGCGGTGTTCTCGCTATTGTCTGTGCCGATCCTTTCCTTACCAAAACCGCTTACATACAATTGAAAATGCTCAGTTATAATAGTATCTATGTAATGAGGTCTTGGCCCAGATAGAAAAGTTACAGGATGTGGGTCTTCTTTCGGAGCCTCTGCCTTCTTAACTTCCTGCTTCTTTTCCTCTTTGTTCACCTGAACCTTAGGTTCCTGTTGCATGGATATAGAGTATCCATCAGCAGACATCAGTTCGAGAATTGATAAAATGACACCTCACTTTCAATAAGCAGGTGAAATGAAAGTGAATGACATCGATCAAAGAAGTAAGGTTCAAGGATCAGGGGATCGAATGAGATGCATATATATGACAACAGAACCAAGGAACTTGTAGAGTATTACCTCAAGTTTCTTTTTCTCCTCCTTAGGCTCGACTAGCTTCTTGTCTTCTTTCCTTGCCTCCTGTTTTTGAGACTTCTCTGGCTCTACCTCTGCGTGTTTGCCTGTCTTCAGAATACGCTTTAAAACTTGGTCACGGTTTACGTTTCCTGTCACTGTGACCTTCTGTGCAGGATAATCAACAGTGTATTTTGCCACTCCTGTAAAGAGTCATTGCAACATCAATTTTGAGCATTCATGAGGAAAAAGTTGGACGTATTGCACGAATACAGATAAGTCGATTTTCAGCAAAAGTGTGCATCCTTGTGTGTGTGTGTATCAATTGAGGAAAAAGGTCATTTTGAGATTTTTCCAATCTAAGGGTTTAGAACCTGAAGACGACGGATAAGAACACATTAAACAGTGTATACTACTTAGACAGTACTTCACCATCGGGGTGGTAGAAGCCTTACTAGCAAGTCATCAACCAAGGTTACTGATCATGACAGCGCTGTTTTCCCCAAAGACATGGAGCGCCATGAAAGTGCTCACAACATTAGCCTTGGTTGACCCTTGGCTAGAATAGGTCACCACCCCAACTCAGAACGGTCCAACTGATCGTGTAAATAATCAAGTGCCTGCAAGACGGCCGATGTAAAGGCTCAAGCTTCATGAGCAGCACAAGAGCTTGAGTTCTGAGTGAAACCATCAGCCATCCATGACTCGATAGGAGCTCATGCTTGTTGAGCTTGCTGTTAAATAACACAAACGACAACGCCGATGTCTTGCGAAATCCAAAAAAACTTTGAATTTGACGACTGACATGCATGCCCGTTTCTTAAATCAAAGAATATATTGGATTCCGGCCATTGAGAGCCAAAAATATTGAAACAGCTCAATGAATATGCTTTAATTACAACCTCCTCAGATTTGAAGGTCGGCAATACTCTGCAAATATGCCAAGGGTTATACTTACCGGGAATGCGGGCACATGCTCGTTTGACAGTGTTTGCACAGCCTTCACAGTGCATCAACACCCGAAGGACCACCGTCTGCCACAAAACATTAAACAAATTTAGTCCTGGTGATATCAGAGAGCTGTTCGAATGGTTCCAACTTGGATAATGGCCGGTTTTGAAAAAGTCATCAGCAGTCTTTACTGATACTATCTACATTCAATATCTTGGAAATATAACAACCTACTCGTACTTAAATTCAGTCATGAACGGTACTCAAGGAGTAGACTCAACAAGAAGTTGGGAATGAAAATAATCAGTTAAAAAGTGCAAGTCTGTCGAAATCTCATACTCAACTACCTCAAGAAAACGATTAATTCTCTCTCAAGGAACTAAGCTTGACGACTCGACCGTGTTAAGGATGGAATGCCCTTATTGAAACAGATCCACATGACAAGACATATATCTGATCTTTCCTTCGACCGGGCAGAAGCAGCTCAGATGTGCTCAACCGAATATAATCATAAAAGTTCTAAGTTATAGTTGATCTATAGGTGAATATATATGCATCAGTGGACTGTTGCTCTAGGCTTCGCCTGGAAACAGGCGATATTATAACGGCCAGGAGCAAGAAGCAAAAAAGATCGATATATACACTCACGTTGGCATGTTGGTTAGTTCACTCATCTGCACTGAAACCCACATTACTCTACGCACAAAAGGGGACAAGCACACACAAAAGAAGCCAGAAAAGAAGAGAAGGTGAACAGAAAGACAAAGAAGTGCAGCCCAATAAAGTCTGGCACAGCTTTAAACGGCTGCACATACACAAAGAGGGGCACAAGTGATACGAAGACGTCATGATCGGCAGGGACAGATCAAAATAACAATTGGGCTCCTCAGCTGATTTCTCCTAGCTCTCCAAGACAGAGTACTTCAATAAGAAAAACGCTGCAACAGTTACAGGGCATTCAGACGCAAGAAGCTGGCAAACAAATAGTAGTGGAGCCTAGCTGAAGCTTTGGCCCATCTTTGAATGGACATACATACCTCTGGCATCTTGAGCATTGCTAAAAATGGTTGTTAAACACACAACGATTATACCTCTGCTTCTGAGCCTTGGAAAAAGTCTCCCAACACCAGGCACCCCCAAAAGGCTGCTGAAAGCACTGAGGATGCAGATTGTACGTCAAACTTAAAGCTATCCTGGGGTTTGCCACGAAAAGAGAACTACACGACGAAAAAGCCACAAACTACGACGCCCACTCAATCACTCAAATTGTAAGGGATGAGAAAACGCCCAGGACATGGGGCATTGCCTGCACTTTTAGAATTAAAAGACCACAGCTCTCGAAACACGAAACCTCTGGAAAAACACCAAAAGATTGCAGCCCAGCGCAAGTAATGACTGGAGCTAGCCTTCCTCCCAAGGGCCAACAATGATATGTTACCTTGCACAATGGTCCTTACACTCATCAATGATTCTCCTAAGGATATTTAGTCTAAAACTACAATCTTTCAATAAACAACACTCAATTCATGACCAAACATTATTCAAAGCAGGCTTACTTGTGTGCATTCAAGAGATCAATACAGGGTACGTTGTTCTCTTCGTAGAAGCTAATTATGTGACTCGATGATGCCTTCACCATACTGCCGGCGCCCTCTTATATAGCCTCACATGTAACCATATTGAAAGTTGTTAATGCAAAGCTGGAAAACAACGGATGTTGGAAATGGGGAGGAGTGGAGTAGGGTGCAAGGTCAAGGTTGATATGGTCTAAGCGGCCGCTTACCAGGGAGGCCCACAAGAGGGTGACCGTTGCTTGACTGATTCTAGAGGGTGATGGTGATAAGACCAAAAGCCTACTAAGAGAGATGGAAGAGAAGAAGAGTCCTGATGTGTAAGGAGTGGTTGGGTGAGCAACCTCAATTAACCCCCAAACGATGTTGGGTTCTGTGGAGAAACAGGCATATATATTTTGGACTGTCTATGTAGGCTGGTCAGTTTACACGACGCGTTTCCTAATCAGAGAACTTGGCTTCTTGAGCCAGGATTTTACTATGACTACGTCGTAGAGTCTAAGAATTCTTCCAAAACCAGAACAGGATTCGTCAATGCACGGCTGATCATGAAAAATTTAGACGGCAGAGGGTGAGAAGTGGAATTATTAGTTCTAACTTTCAACTGTAGACCGTGCGACGGTGAGGACTAAAGGATCACGTCAGTGCCGTGCTCTGACAAGTTTCTCCTGCATGACATGACGCCGGCGTACAAGTTTCCCCGTCGTCTATGAACCGGCATTACCAGTTCTCATAGCTGGCACCAACGAACAAAGGTTGTTAGCTTCTGAATGAACACTTGTAAATTCGTAGAAGATATGGCCCCTTCTGGAGCTAGCTTCACAAGAGCAAAAATAGGGAGAAGTGCCACCGCCACAGACAGTCTTGTTTCTTGACTTTGAATTAGTAATGAATCGTGACTGATCATTCCAGCTTATTAAAGTGTATGAAAACCAGACATGCAACAGCACTCAGTCTGGTTGATTGATCTTAAACTGTTCCATTATGCGAAATCGGACAATAAAAAAGTTCCCTTGTCAAGTTACGTAAGAAAATTGCATCAATGAATTTCAGACTTCCTTCCTTCCGCGAGTGAGTTGAGGATGCAGATGATAACTAAAATTTCTCAGGCTCGTTACCTCAATGCGTGGTTCTCCTAAATTTTGGGGGTTAGCTGGTGCCACATCCTCGACCTCTGCTTCCAAGTTCCTGCCGCAGATATGATGCTCTTATCAAAAACACAATCCTGAATATAACATTAGACTAACTAGAGAACGATGATCACAACGTCACTCTCTCAGAATCGTATCATTGTTGAATTAATCAGGGCTGGAAAGGTACAAAGTCTGGGACTGCTGGGCAGCACTTTGGGTGAGATTGTACTCTCTGATGGGATTCATCCTGTGGGGCCGGCAGCGCAGTCTGAATGCTTGTTGGTTATCTTGTAGCGCTGTATGTGGTCCTTACCAGTGTTGTACTGGTTAACAGAATTTCCACGTGTATCAATACTGGCATAAATACTGGTATCAACTACACCACCAACCTTAGACTGAACGAAAGTATTGATCTACCTGGATTAAGATCAGTGCTGCCTGAAGATAGGTATTGAAATTTTACATAGCTTATGATTCTGCCTGCAAAAACATACCGGTATTGCAATAATTTATTGTGATTGAATTACTCGGTTAGCCCCAGCCTTTGGTCAACAAGAGTTAACCCCTAAACGGCCATTGTCCTAGAATGGGTGTTCTTGAAATTTGGGCACATTCCTGAAATTTCAAATTTACTTGAAATTTTTTGAAATTTTTTGTGGAAAAAGGTTTTTTCAAGAGGTTTATGGGGATATTTTTTATATTTTTTTTGCATGGAGCGAAAAAACGTTATGCTCCTCTGAGCATGAATGGCCCTTCCACGGGCAAGCTCTCAACCACTGTGAATGCAGCAATTTCCGCCGCAACACATCGGAGAGGACGGAATTCTTCTTCTGTTCTGACGACATTGAGAGATGCGTGAAGGGCTCAAGGCACAAGTGGGTTGCTAAGTACTCTGCAGACCAGGAGATGCCTCTAATTCCAGCCGTTTGGCCAGTAAAGCTCGGGAGTCCGGGACAAACTTGAACATCACAGAAATTCGTGCACTAGAGGCGGCTGGATTCCAGCTCCCGCAGAAGAAGCCGGTCTCCCCATGACGCCTCTTCTCCTCCGCTCCGCCACCTGCAAATCTAAGTTCCTTGCCAGTTCCTGCAGAGGGTGACCGCTACCTAGGCAAAAGAGACGGGAAGATGGTGAAGCGCACTACCACTCGCCCTAATCCGCCGCAACGAATCTCCATGGGCTCCCACTACTAGGATTCCCGTGCAGAAGCTACGTCTAATAAGCTATGTCTCTGAAAAAAGCTACGTTTTCGTGTGAGAGCTGTCCTGCGAGTTTATTTGGACGTCGTCTCTTGGCGAAGCTACGTTTGCCGTTCCCATGGGAGTTCCCCTGGACAAAAGTGTGCTGGGGATTTATCTTCTGACAGGTTGTGGGGAGAACAACCCAGATCCAGAAAATCTACAACCGTGTTCTCACGAGGCAAAGGGTTTTTTTGAAAGTTGGTGGGGTTTTGCCCATCCTAGTTACACTGTCGACAGTTTTTCACAGTAATTTTTTTTAAATTCTGTTGAGCAGATGTGAAAGTGATGAATGTGTAAACCAATTAAACGTAATAGTAAATTCCGTGACATTCATAAAAATATTCCCAAATTCGGCCACAATGTAAAGTAGTATTCACGTGAAGTGAAATCTGCTTCGTGGATCCCGGATTCTGTTAACACCATATTTCCAAACAGTGATGAATTATTCAACATTTTTTATTTTACAAGAAATCTTCTTTTTTTTGGGGGGATTTTTTTTTTTTTTTCACAGGGATCATAACTACATTGCCAAATACGGCTGTACCGAGAGCAATTCTCCAGCACCAATGGAATCGACTAACCAATCATGATACACTACTTTGATGCTCTCCCCTTTAGGATGCCAGAAGGGGCTCAAGGTTACAATCCGTTGAATTTCTCGATCTCCCAAACTGAAAAACAACGTTTTAATGTCAGTGATCCAGGATTACACATTCATAAAATCCTGGCAAGATAAAAAACCAAGTACGTATTAGAATGGAAAGAAAATAACCTTCGCAAAATGTTCTTAGGATCCAGGTTCGTCCAGCTGGGTCTAAATGTGATGACATGCGTCGTTGTGTAATCTAGAGTATCATCAGACTGCGCTCCGAGACACATCGCTTCAGTGAGCAGCCTCTTTAGTGTTAATGCAGCGATGGTCCGGGAGTCTGGGTTTCTGAAAAAACCGAATACACTCATCACATCAAGAGAATCGTCGGCCTCCAAATCTATAATGTAAAGACTTAAAGGTTATGTTAAGGGCCCTTACATGGAGTGGATGGGAGGCGCCAGGAAAATCGTGATTCCTCGAAAGGGCCGGATTGAACGCCAGAATTCGAAGAACTCAGCCTCTAGGTCTTCCTGCTCTTGCAGAAGCACGTCGCAACCCCTCATGAGCTCCGCAGCCCTTTCCTCAAATGTCAACCCTAATCCGTTTTTCTTCCTCCTCTTACGTGACTTAGATTCTCCTCTGTTTCGAGCCATCTTGAACTGTATCTCAGCAAAAAACAATCAAGGTTTATACAAAACTGCAATACGGAGTTGTTTCAAGATAGAAACGACGAATCCTGAGCACTTCCGCCCCACTCTCCCACAATCATTACCACACTATTCGTTATCTCTACAATGAAACGGTTTATCTACATTCTGAGGAACCTAGTGCAACTTATGTCCATAAAAAGGAGCAAACGAGGTCACAACCGATTCAACACACCTCACTCAGTAAATTCACGAGAGGTAAATGAAATGAATATAGAGCATCTCCGGTCAAGGCGTTGGATAATACCCGGGAGTTGTCTACGCAGTGTACAGGAGAAGCGGCTGATTTGGTTTCAAAATGAACGGAGAGGAGCGACGCTGTGTCGATCAAAGCTGCTGGCTTCTCCGGAGAATACTGCTTGTGCCCCTCACTGTCCACTTCCGTCCTCGAACTCGCCGTCGCTTTCCAGGTCTTCCATCTCATGGGCCTCCAAGTCTGCCATTCCCAGACGGGCTTGCAATCTTCGGCGTCGCCCGTCCTCATCCCTGTCAGAGTCGACGATGTCGTTTTCCTCCTCAGATCCGTTTTCCTCTTCGCCCGTTGAATCTCCTTCGCTGTCTTCTGCGACGTAGTCGCTGTCTTCTCCAGCCGCATCGTCTGCCTCCACGGCAATAAGGGTATCCCCGCGGTGTTGAGGGCGTGGTTCTTCTTCCGAAGAAGTCTCAGGTGCCTCCTCTTCATCGGATGATCCACTAAGCTCCCGCTCACGGCGGTAGAAAACACGCTTTGATCTCGTGTTCACATGGACGACCAATTTCCATCCACGGTTGCAAGTATCTTCCACATAGAAGACCTGAGCGACATCTTTCGGAAATACAAGAGGTTCATCTGTAGTTGCAGATTCTGACATGAACCTCCCTGCCTTTATGCGAACCACGCCACATTCATCCTCCACCAATGTTCCACCTGCTCCCCGTCGTATTATGGAATTATACCATTTTCCCTTTATTAATACTGTGTCAAAACTCTCGAAGTGGACTCGAATTATGTTATCAACGTATCCCAGGTACTCCGTGCCTTCTCCATCCTCATCGTACATTGAGGAAATGCCACAATCAAATGTACTTTTTTTGTTCATTTCTCTTTCCATAATTCGGAAGTGTCGCCCATATGCCCACATGGCAGAGAAGAATTCAGCCTTGACTCTTGGCCCGATTGCAATGTCAATCTCCATGGACGAAATTTCCTCCCCTTCTCTTTGAGCAGCTTGCAGTGCCGGTAGAGCCCACTCTTTTAGACAGGGTAAACTGGGATTTCTTGATTTAGCTGCGCTATACCTTTACAACACTTGGGTTTAGAACCCCCACTGTTAGCCCAAGCTGCTTATAAAATATGACATTAAATTGGATGACGCTCCCTAAAAATTCAAAACTTACTGCATGAAAAGAAAATTTTTACTGTAAAAGCAATAACTTCACCTGGTGCGCCATTTCTCAAATGCTGGAGAGTTTTTGAGCAGGAAATTGTGCACTTGCTCTCTGAGAACAGGCTTCAGTACTTGCTCAGTCTTCATCTTCGGTAAAACAATGCCAGAGAGACGCACATCCTCCTCAGATTCCCATAACCGTGGAGCTTTAGGGTACAGACGTTGCACATACTCAGTGATGTAGAACATAGCCTCTGACACTATATAACCTTCTGCCATGCTGCCCTCCGGACGGGCCTTCTGTCTTACAAACCCTTTCAATGTTTTCATGTACCTCTCTAAGAAATACATCCACCTGGCTGAAACGGGACCCGCTAGTTCTACTTCTTCTACAAGGTGCACAATTAAATGAAATTGAATATCGAAAACGGAGGGTGGTAGATGTAATTCCATTAGGCATAATATCTCAGCTGCTTCTACCTTTTTGAATATTATCTCTGATTTTTTTATCTCCTTCGAACAAATCCACTTGAACAAAGCTCCCAATCGATATATAATATCCCGGATTTCTTTCGTTAGAGTACCCCGTATGGCTATAGGAAGTAAATCGTGCAATAGGTTATGATAATCGTGGGTTTTCATCCCCACAATTTTTTGATCACTGAACTTGGAGGAGAAGGAGGAACCATACCCGGTGGGGGTTCGAGTAGACGTGATAGTTTCTATGACTGAGTTGTACTCTTCTGTGGTCCAGATCCAGGGGGCTCTCTCGTACTTGTATTTTACGTTCCCCTTACTGTCCCGTCCATCCTCCTCTGCGTGCAAGTCGGGTCTAATTCCCAATTCTTTGAAGGCATTTCGTACACCAAGGCTATCTGCCTTTGTGCCCTTGCAATTTGAAAAAGTCTTGAAAAGAGCAGCGCAAACATTTTTCTCTATATGCATAGGATCCAGTAAGTGTGGGATAGGTAGGTCCTGCAGCAGTGGATCACAAAGTTTAGTAATAAATTCTACTATCAGAGCAAAAGCATCACTATCTCCATATGTATGTTAGACTAGAACTGTATGATACCCGGCGTATGGGAATCCCAAAATAATTATTATATTCAAATCTTCACATAGAACAACATCGCACTGCTGCCCCTCTGTTTCATTACATTGTTCTGTTTGAAGTTAAAATATGTGGGGGAAATTAGTATTCCATGAGAAAACGAAATGAAGATGACTTGTACCCGAACCACATACCTTGATTTTATAGACTGACTGCAAAGGCCTTTTCTAGGTAATAAAATAATAAAAGTTAAAAATTTCAAAAGCTGGATGAAAACCAAAGAAAAATAAAACAGGCATACACGGTGCGGAGTACATGGTATACCAAACACAAAAATTGGCAAAATCAACGTCCAATTAAACATAACAATGGTGTACATGCTATGTTTAGTTAATTTACTTATCATTTGGGTATTACTGATATGATGATCACTATCCTTTTTTCGTAACAAGGCTGACAATACGGTAATTGAATATCTCTAATTCCAAATAACAGAATTCATGTCTGTAATATGAAGTTCAAACCATAAATCATCTACTAAGTAAATTGATAGAATACAGGGTTTGATATGATCCAAGACTATAAATGAAAAGCAGTACAATCGCTAAATAGGCTTACTGTAAAATATCGTATAAAGTGAGGTTTGATTGATCACTGATTTGGAGGAATATTTTTGTAGACTACAATTATTAAGAAATGTGCTATACCTACGAGTTCAGGAAACACTCATACTATATAAATTTAAAATTAAAATACTGAATTACGTCTATTATTATTTGGAACTGGCAATGCCCACAGCTTCTAATTAATTTCTGAGGGTACAATATCCAAACAGTAAAGCATGGTGAAAGAAACAGGGGAGGGGGGTGGGTAAGGGTGGGGTTGGGTAAGGGTGGGGTTGGGTCCATAGAAAAGGCGACTACTTCATTACTTCACATAGAAAATATTTCCGGATCATACTTATTCATTTGTCGACTACTTCTAAACGTGGGAAGTGCTTCACTTCAGCAATTGTTAGCTTGGTACATCAAAACAGAGCAAAGCACTCTCCAGTTCACCACCAACATCGCAAATTAATTAGAATAGTAAATTAAGAGACTCTACTTACCTTGTAATATGGCAGTTTGTGGAAAATTGACTTGGCTTTCACACCAGCCTGTTTGATGGTAATTTCTTTGGTTTTAACTAGGCGCCATCTCTTCCTCCAATATTCTACAGTCGTCCGAACTGGTGGACGACCGGCCTTCTTCCTCCCATAAGCTCTGTCATGATGCGGGTGGCGTAGTCTGTGACCGTATGGTAGGTACTTTCTATGCCCCATATATATCACTTTCTTCAATGCTCTAGATTGATGTGACTCCAACTGATCAGGACCGCAAGGGGGACAAGCGTGGTGGCCCTGCGTTTGTAGTGATGAACAGACCCCGTAACCCGGAAAGTAATGCATTGTCCAAAGTAGAATACCCTTCATCTTAAAATGTTTCTTATCTTCTGGGGCTGACACGTCTACAGCATCAACTCCAGTATCCCAGAGGGTGCACAATTCACTTATCATGGGCTGGAGATATGTATTCATGTCTTTCACTTTCTTCTTACCTGCAAAATAAAGTTCAATACCAACATTTCAATAACCGAAAAAACAAATATAAATATTTTTTAGGAAGATTTGCTCATTGTGAGAGAAGATAAAAAGAAAGATGGTTTTACCGGGTACAATTGCTGATAACATGATATGTCGGTTTTGGATTGACACCCATGGAGGTAAATTGTATAGAACTAACATGATAGGCCAGGTTGAATGACTTGCCGAGTTGTTGGAGTACGGGTTTACTCCATCCATTGCACAACCTAGCCATGCGTTTCTAGGTTCTCCTGCCATACAAGAGAATTTAGGGTTGTCCAAAATCGATCGCCATGCCCCACTATCGGCGGGGACTCTCATTACATCATCTGTACTCATATTGTCAGCGTGCCAGGACATCAATGGTGCGAGTTCCATGCTCCGCAGGTGAGCAAGAAGTCTTGGAATGACTGGAAAAAAAAACATTTTCTGACACAAGATAAATGAGAGTTAATAATACAACCATATGGGTGACATTGAACATGTGATCAGAAAGAGAACTAAATGAAAAGAATAATATGAAACTTTTATTGAAAAACAATTTCATACCTTACGGGGCACTGTCTTCTTTATTGTGGTGTTACCAAATCGTGAAATTTTACATCTAGGGCAGAATGTAGCATTCTCCAGAGGCCCAAAATAAAGAGTTTTGTCACATGGACAAGCATGTATTACTTGGTAATCCAAGCCAACGTCTGATATTACTTTCCGAGCCTCCTGTCTGGTGTGAGGCATTCTGGAATTGAGATGGGGGGCAATGACTAGATCAGAGATTGTCGCAAATATGTCGTCCATGGCTAGATTGGACCATCCGTGGCGTGCTTGCAGGTTTAGAAATTCAACTATAATCTTCAATCTGCTTGATACTGCTCCATCGTACAATTTAGTGGATGCTTCCTTCTCTAGAAAATTCATATCAGCGTCAGGACCAGCGGAGGACTCTACTCTGATAACCGCAGGATCCCGCGCGCCATGGTGGGCCATCATATCCTCAAAAGTGAGATCATCTACCCATGTTGTTTCCTGGTTGTCTTGAATAGCGGGGACGTCTTCTGGCTGCACGAGAGGTGGCTCGGTTGGATTAACCGATCCAGCACCATCATCGAAGGCGCCTGGAGCACCCCCTCTTCTGATTCCTTCCATCTGAGAGTCATACACAGGCTGATCCATACGATTACAGTGTTAGAGAAACACATAGTTCTTGTACCATATGAAATCCAAGGTGGACTCAGCATCAGAGCGTAAGAGCACACTCACTCAGAAACAGGGAGTTCGGAGGAAAAGGAAAAAAAAAATTAAAAAAAAAAAATTAAAAAAAATTAAAATTAAAAAAATCAAAAACAAAATTGAGTTAAAAAAAAATAAAAAATGAAGTTTGTGAACCAAGGAATGGGTTATAAGACCCACCCAACTTTTTGCATCAATGTTTATCAGAATCAAGTTCAACTAAATAGGATACAATATTAAGATTTATGGCTGACTAGTATGTTAATCAGGAAGTATTGAGTACGGTAAGTAATAAAAGACCAAAAACCCAAGGACAGCAAATCCCATTTCAACATCTGCCTTACGACCTAATGCATCAACTCCGGATTATTATGGACAGTGATGCATGAAAGGAAAATCATTATCAATTGTAATGTAATTCAGATTTTTAATTGGTACGCTTAATGATATGAAGTACCAAGCCGCTTATTGTAACTAATGCTGTTTCTGTACTAAATGTTTTATTTATTTCAGGGTTAATTCTCATGTCGTTTGATATCACCTCCCATTACACAAATCATTATGATAGTAACATATACTTTATTATCACTATGAAAGTAGAAGCATAATAAAAGCAATTGAATCTGGTGACTAATTAAATATAAAAAATTACTGTGTAATACTGCCTAGTACAAAGATTCAAATGCAAATCTACTACAACATTGCATCCACAAATTTATTAAGTTATACAAACAATTGACATTAATCTGACCTTCCATTTCACACCAACACCGTGAAGGGCAATGTGTTCATCACAGATCCGAACTAGTCTCAGGGTTGGCCTTGTCCTCATATCACACTTTCGACATGGGCAATATACTCTGTATTCTGGTCCACTGTTTTGGGGAGTTCTTGGATAATTGGTCCTCCTTCTTTTACGTCTGCGATGAAGTTGTTGAACATCATCTTCGTTTCCTCTCTCCTCGAATAATTCTCTTACTGGTACAACATTGGCA
This sequence comes from Ceratodon purpureus, assembly GCA_014871385.1. NCBI lineage: Eukaryota > Viridiplantae > Streptophyta > Bryopsida > Pseudoditrichales > Ditrichaceae > Ceratodon > Ceratodon purpureus. The sequence continues at coordinate 384,120 of CM026422.1, forward strand.
ACGGCCACTGCTCGATGAGTTCTCATGGATAGAGATTTCTCTGCAAGGAAAAAAAAAAAAAATCATAAAAATAATAAAAGTGCTAAATAAAAAAAGAAAAATTCATTCGAGATATTTATAAGTATGACTCCGGATCTGAAATGTTGGTTTCAACCTATTATATAACTTTGCCGGTAATTGTGGATGTATATTTAATATCCCTAATACGGTATTTCACATAAATGGTGATTTCATTTTTGTAGATCCACGAGTGCCCCAGAATTACCCATCACCCCCCAGCCCCCGAACCATTTCATCCAATATCTACGAGTGTATCACATGAATCTACGAATGTATGTTCAGTTTATCCAGGAGGACACGTTCATCCGCATAGGTCGTTGACTAACGGATTTCTGGAGTTTAATTCCCTGTCAGGGACTCCCTCGATCCTCGGGCATTTCCTCATGTCCCTCTCGGGTACATACTGCAGTAAATTATGTACAGTAATGGTTAGGGTTCACGTACCTTCAGATGTTTCCCGATCGTTCAGTAAAGAGTCGCCTTCTCTCGCTCTTCAGTTTCTCCGATCCCGAGAGTACTGTCGTGAGGTAGCTGAGAGATGAACTCATGCGCCGTCTCTATCAATCGCCGTGAGCTTGTTACCTCCGCAATCTGTAGTCTATGCAGAAGTGTCTCCAACTCTTCCACCTTCTTTCTTCTGTGAGCTAACGTGGATCGGTTGCGTTGACACCTCTTACCTTCGCATTCTCCGGATTTCTCTGGTACTTATCTACTTTGAGCTTCTATCGTATCACGCTGTACTTATGTTCGACACCAACGCCGGCACCCACGAACTCACAGCTGAGGTACTTCTTTTCACACCTCCGGACTTCGATGTTAGATTGTGGGGGTCTGTAATTTGAATTTGTCATCTTCGTCCTGGTCTCTAAGCAGCTTAGTTGATTCAAGGGTAAAAGACGTATGCCACATTGTACCTATTTTGTAAATTGCGAAGTCCATTGATATTGAGAGTCAGAGTAACGATAAAAAATTAGAGTTCACTCACCATGGTGTTTTTATTCGCTTCAATACCAAGCCCAGGGCGGCACTCTCTACACTGCGGTGGTTGCTAGGTGAAGGCGGTGTCTCTTGAAGTAGTGGTAACCCTCCAGACCCTCTGTACCTGCGAACAGAATGTTAGGTCGTATTGAGCTTGCTGTTTGAATTCGAATTGAAATTTTGGAGGTCTCACATAAGAGTACACGATAGTTGATAGGCTCCGCGTCAGTCGCAGTTATGCACGCACGGTAACCCTCACCATTTGTTGGCAGGATCTGGGAGGAGCACAGGGGAAGTACTCGACAATGCCGAGAAGGAGTCGCCGCGAGAAGGTCGGTGGGGAAGAAGATGAGCGAGCAACGGCGGATACTGTCGAGGCTCCAAGAAAGGTTTCAGAATCTGGAAGGAGCGAGGTTGGAAGAAAGGGGAGGAAACGAGAAAGAGACGAACGTCCAGCACCGCCAGCAAGCGAGTCGCATCGAAGATCTCTACCCGGTGATTCACCTCACCGAAGGCGTAAGCTTGTTTCCGCAATCCAGACGGCCGTAGAGACTGTGAGCACCAGGAGTCAAAAACGTAAGCAATCGGAGACCGCCCTGCACACGCCAAGGAAACGACACAAGTCAAGCACTGTGGCCAACCAGATTGAAGCCGGTGCGAAGAAGGACTCGGACCAATTGAATTTGGAGATTAATTCGGTGGGTCACAACATTCGTCTTGTGATCACGTCGCCTGCCAAAAAAACAAAGGGTCAAAAGAAATCACGACATGGAGCTGCAGAAGAAGATATGCAAGACATGCTGGGGGGTGAACCTCGACAGAGGGTTGGGATTTCAGGAAGCAGTCACGTGTCTTCTAAGACAGGACAGAGCCCGGAGGGTGTTCCCACACTCCGAAACGGTGGCACAGTATCACGGATGGGGCCCGAAAAAGCAAACAGCAGGGCCTCGCGGTCTTTAGGAGACACGGTCCTCCTCGCGCATCAGAATGAAGGGCCTGATCGTGCACCCAGTGAAGCTGGAGTCGTGGCAGCCGAAGAGCAAGGAGATCACAACGACTTCTTCGACACAAATCATTTACACACTGGTGGGGCACTCTACACTGCAGAAAGCGGTAGGTCACCTGGAGATATTCTACTCCGAAGTACTCTTTACACCCGAAATGAGCCTGTGCGCCATTTTGACACACCCACAGGGGCCACAGCTAGTTATGTCCTTCGTAACGATCCAGGTGCAGGACCATCTTCGGCACCGGCTGATGGAGGGAATCGTACTTCGGCAGAAGGTGCTACAGAAGCCCCGGGGGAAGTAGCATTCAGCAATAGTTCTCCCTTGGCTACCGCGGACTTAGTCGCAACCCAACAGCCTAGGAGAAATGATACACCATCAGGAGAGGAGGTTCTTCTGCCGACAACCTCGAAGTCTCGAAGAAACCCAGCACCGTCTTCCACATTGGCTGAGCAAAGAAGTACTGTTTCTATGAACACCCTGGTTTCGTCTGGTTTATTATCTGAAGAACCTTGTCGTACGATAATGTCAAGAGTTGTTCCTTCTAATCCTACCAGTAACCCAATCACTGTAGCTCTGGAATCTCCGAACCCTCCTCTGGTCTCTCCTATAGGAGCTTCTACGTCTACCCCTTTACTAACCCCACAGGTGGAATTTCCTGGGTTTCCGGAATTCCTCGACACGGAGATGAACGAGGAGAGAGACTTTGCAGATTCTGACACCCACACACGGACCGCAACCTCCACGGTGCCCCAACCTCAAACAGCGGACGAAGAAGATCACCTAGAACGACATAACTCTCAGTCACATGTTCTAACTCCTGAGCAGGGGTGTCAGGTTGTGTCGGCCAAAGAAACTGATCCCCTCGGTGCCGGAATGGACAGTGCGTTGGTCACCGAAACTCCCCCACCTTCTCCAAAGCCGACCTCTCCCCCCCCCACCGTTGTCACCTGTCTTCCCTTGCTGTATTGAGCCGCAAGATTTCCCTAAATCCCCTGTGAAGAATTCTGTGCCGTCGACATCGAAACCACCTAGGAAACCGTCTACCAAGAGAATCGTCGTCGACGTAAGTTACGCTACACCCAAAGTGATTTCCCCGAGCATTGCTAAGCGACTAAACCCTCCTCCTGGGGAAACGGTGCGTAGCCTTGTCTGCAAGTCTACGTTGCGGTCGTTGATCAAAACTCTACCAGTGCCGGATCGAGCTGCGTTCATAGAAGCCAACAAAGAGGTAAGCATTATCTACCACAGCCACTCATTCTAGACATGACTGGTTCTTCTTTGTTTTCTGGAACAGTGATTGCTATATTAGGACCTACTGACTTATGTGGACAGGGTATATGCAAGGACGTGGTCGTGGAGCGAGGGGATGGTTCCAAGCAGCGCCCGAGCAAGTCGAAGTGCCCATGTGAGCCAGGCGATGGTGGCTGCAAAAGGTCCAATTGTAAGGGGAAGCAGAAACGGGCAAGGGAATCAAGGAAGAAGACAAAGAACCCGAAAGAGAAAGGCAAAGAAGCGGTTGAGGAAGGGGACAATCCGGATCTGGCAGTTTTGGCTCGCATCGAAACACTCATAACGGAGCTGCAAGAGCAGAAGAACAAACTGACGATGAAATCGACCATCAGCCCACGAGAGAGTTCGAAAGGACAGAGGAGGAAGTCGGAGATTCCCATGTCGATGAAAATTAAAGAGGTAGGTCCTAAGAATGGAAAAGGTAGGGGCCTTTCAAGTGATTCTTCAAATCCGGTTGCTTGTTCTTCTCCTTCTGGTAGCATTTTGTTTTCGGATCCTTCTTCTTTAGGGACATGGGACGTAATCAGGGATGTGCCTCCCTGCGAAATAAACAGCTCGGCCCAACCCGTAGGTCAGTTCTGGAAGCATATGAAGAATTTCGCCTTTGAAAGGGCTGCATATACCTTCCCATGGCATCTTGACTGGTCCCAGCAGGACCCCCTAACCAAAGTCAGCTTTAAACTGAGATTAAAAAAATTATATCCTGGGGATTGGGACGACACCTATGTCATGCATATGATAGGAAACAATATCAGGGAGAGGCGGGTGAGGTTGAGAAGAAGTTTTGCTAGGGCTCATCATAAGAACAGTGTTCCTGTGGCTGGTGGTGTTACCTTAGACTCTTGGAATGCAATATTTGATTCACTTTCTAACCCGAAGTACCAGTCTAAGTCTGACAAATGCAAGGTGGCTGCCGATGAGCGCACCAGGAAGAAGGGCTTCACACACAAGCTAGGCCCGAGGGGAGTACAGGGCTTTGTAAATGTCTTTGTAAGTCTTCTTTCCCCTCTTCTCTGAATTCCGTTTAGAAGAAAATTAAGTATACTCTTTCTTATTCAAATTAGGCTGTATTTGAATCATATGTCACTTCTGTCTTTCATCCCGTTTGTGCAAGCTTAGTGCGGATTTCAATGCATATTTTACTGTATTATTTTGTTTGGTCAAGCTCAGAAACTCTGCCTTCATGTATGGCAGTTGGACGAATTCCAGAGAAATCCAACTGAGGAGGAGGTCGTATATGCAAAGCAGAATGGCATTAACGCAGCGGTGGAGAAAGTCCGGAACGGGAGTACCTGTGAGACCATGACAGAAGCAATGGAAGTAGCGAAGGACATTACCGAAGCTGTGAAGAGCAAAGGGAAGAAAATCAAGCTAGAGTCAAGCTCAGAGGATGAAGATAGCGCTGCAGACTCCAGTTCGGAATCTGACTCCGAGGAAAGAGAGGAGTACTCTAGCGACAGCGACGATGACAGTGGGACTTCTAGGAGCAGCTCCAGTAGGGGAAGTTATGAAGAGGAATCCGGTTCAGGTGGAGAAGAGGACGGCGACGACGTGGAAGTAGTGGAGCAGATAGAAGGGATGAACTCAGGGACAGACTCGGATGACGATGAGAACAGCATGTAGTAGTACCGAATCGAACTGTAGTTGCCGATGCATTGTTGTTCCCATAGCTGGTGTGTAGAATGTAGTCCGTGGTCTGATTTTCAACTCCCTGTTGGAAATATTTTTTGGGATAATCTCTCATTTGGATACGTTTGAGGAGCGATCCCATATAAATGTCAAATTTTAGGCTGAATAAGCCCCATCTGGAAGTGGAAAAGCACACACCAGAACTGAATATGTGGACAGGTTTTAAACTATTTTTTGACGCCCTACAATGTAACAAACCCTACCATCTGGCAGTTTGATGGCGGAATGTAAATAGACTTTACCGTTTATAGAATTTGATCCGTTTGGATGTATATAATTAGATATAATATCCACTGATGACGTTTGATATTTTGCTGACGACATCAAACGAACTATCCAAGTAAGTAGCAAATACCGCAACGACACGTGTCAAATACTAACGCCTCAAAATACTTCAATCGGAGAAGGACACGTGAAAGAAAATAACAAGCTAAAAAATACCTCTATTTATACACAGGGCAAAAACAATTACTCTAAATAACAGAAGCAGTAATTTCGGAATGCCCGATCTGTAAATCGAAACCGTAAAACTGTATTACTGAGTTCCTTTTCGGAGGGGAAGATGAAAAGTGAATTTCCGTAATGTAATTTAATAAAATAAGATGAAGTTGATTAACTCGGGCAAAAATTGTTACGATGTCGAAACTCAGAATGTACTTACTATTTACCATGACACGTGGCGACCAATCGGATTGCAGACACGGTGTCCATTTCTTATGAGAACGCCCGTTCACGAACGCGGCATAACGTAGCTAGCGTTACACCCCTGGCATAACTTTAGTGGGAGCAACGTCCGAGCCGTGACTACAGCTACGTTCTAACAGGCCCGACGACCATCGACTTGTAGTGTATAATGCTACACCAGGGACGTTGCATAGACCCCAAAATCCTAGTAGTGAATACCACTCCCTTGCAGAAGCTCCAGAAAGCCCTTTTTCTTCCGTGGAGCTCTCTTCTTAGGTGGTGCCACATCCGTTATGCAACCGGGGTCTGACAAAGGAGCACCATTGGCATCCACTTCTGAAGACAGTGTTGGATCTTCCGTGACCACGGCGACAACCTTCGCCTTAGAGACCCTTCTTCTAGGTTTTATGGTAGTTGTTCCTTGGGCAGTGACACTGGATTCTTCGGAATTAACGGGTGCTTTCTTCTTACAGCTTGATCTCTTCTTCGGCACTACAGGAGGTGGATCGGAGACTTCGACATCGCCTGGAAGCTCATTGAGGTCCGGAATCAAAGCTGCACAAGCCATGTTGCCGGTGGATTCACATGGCACTGCAGGAGTACTGTGTCCCTTCCCCTTTCTAGCACGTCGCTTCTTCGGAGAGGGTTTAGGGCCTTGAACCATCTAGTCCATGGCATTGGTCACAGAGGGAGTTGTTTTGGCCTTGAATTTCCGAGGAGGTTTTCAACCTCCATCTGTCTTTGTCCGTTTTGCCCTAGCTTTGCGAGTGGGGGCCAAAGTGTTACATTAGGAGAAGTTTGGGGTCTCCTATGGGCCTTTTCCAGGTTTTCTGTGCCTGAATTTTTGCCATGCCCGTGCACTTTACCTGCTGGCACCAATGGTGCCAGCAGGTCGCCAAATGCTGCTAGCAGTGCCAGCAGTTGGCATTTGGGGGGTCCAGCCAATCGCTTCCCTTCCCCACCCCACCCCACCCCACCCCCCCATTGGACAATACAAGTAGTAATGACACTGTCACCGACCGTGTGCCCACTGCAGTCACCCCATTGGACAGTACCGGATCCTGTTGTCAGCGGATCCTGTTGTCACCGAATCCTGCTGTCAACGGGGCGAATTTTGTTGTCAGCGGGCAGGATATCGACCAATGAGATTTCGAAGAGAAGTGTCAGCGGGCAGGAAGCTCACCTAATCCGGGCTATCTTACAAGGCCCATAGGAGACCTGATTTTTCCCCTAATGCCTTCCGGAACGCTGTCGGGTACCCTAGGTTTTTTCTTAGGCTTCGGAAGTAAATCCTCCGAAATAGGCTTAACAATATGAGAGAAGTCCTTCGTACTATACTCACATCTGAACCTGCAGATGCGGCAAACTGAGTAAACACCTAAGCCTACAGACAGTACGAATTGAAGTTGTGGCGCCCTCCATGCCACCCATTGTTACGTGACAGGCCAAGTACGCAGCACGAAATCGTTTCTAAGTACACACCCGCATAAGGTCAAATTGTCCTGTAATCTAGAAGTGAAACCCTACAGCGATGTTTATGAAATTCCAGTGAGTTTGCAAGTTTCCAAACCCACCCACGACATCGACAACAATGTACGTCCACAACAAACCGCATTCACAACGCATTACAAGAATTAGCAAAGAACATGACGTCTACATTGGAGATCTTAGAAATCCGACAAACGGTAATCAACAAGAAGAGAGAGGAATACGAGAACACTGGAAACCTAATCCGAGCTAACCCTAAGCGGAACGGAGAAGACGATGGGGGTTATGACGTAAATATGACGTCACTTTTTTGGGTTCACGGTCAGTTTTTTGAATCCAGTGTCTCGGTTGTCTGGCAATGTTCAATGTCACAGCGTCTCGCTAGACGGGGTGTCTCGGTCATCCAGTGTTACGTGCCCTCGAGATTTTACTCCAGCTGAAACTTACCAAATCCGGCGGATCATGGGAAAACGCGGGTAGCCACCGTGGCGGGCCATGGCGGACGACGCGACGGGACCCACCGTTGCTACATGCGAAATAGCGTTCTCCGACTGCAGTACATGACAATCTTAAGTTACTGCTAATTCTCCTCCGTTGCTGCTTCCAAGCTGTCTAAACTAGCCAGACCTAGAAAGATTCAACCTTGCACTGTGCATCATGATCTGGCCCCAGAATCGTATGACACGTAATCACCTCTCACCTCATTTCCTTTTTCAGAGAGATCATCACACCATCATAAGCAAGTGTCTACCAGCAAGTGTCATCTGCCCAAAATTAACATGATAAGTTAACCTGAATCTGCAGAATTCAATTGGACCTCTTGGAAAGATTCACCTCTGTGTTGTGCGCATCCCTGAAGCTGCAGAAATGTACAGTACAGTACAGAACCGGTTTCTTAGACCTATGAAGAAATTTCACCTAAATCCAACACGGTTTCATTTTTGTCAAGTATTATTAAACAGCCTGTAAACAATAAAGGAAAGGTCCCGTGCAGATCATCGATATTACAAATTACAATTGTGCTCACTGTGACAGACGCTTATAGTGGTGATTTTAGTTCACAAGGTCCCTCACATGTCTAGGGACATGTTCATTTAAAAAAAAAACATTTCCAGCGGATGGGTTCTTAGAAAATGAACTTGTTTTTGAACGTGTTAATTTCACTTTGGATAAGTTTTTAAAACAACATTTTTTTTATATTTCTTTCCAAGAAAAATAAATGGTACAAATATCAATTACATTGTGTCATATATGACTCATGACATGTGAATATAAGCATAATGAAATCAAATCATCAACACCTAATTCAAATATCAATCTTCAAGTGCCGGACCCACCTCTAGACATTAATTCATCAACCACAAAATTTGGAGCCATTTTATTACAAAGTCAAAGATTGTAATTGAAGGTAAATTTAGCAATTGAATAAGAATTAGCATATATAAACATGTTCAAAAATTCAAAAATAAAGAGTCACTTATCCTTCAAAAAAGTGGATGAATTCTTCTATCCTTCATGTTTCTTCAAGAAGTACTTTAGGGTACAAACAATCATTTGTTGTAGGAAACGACAAAGGGACTCTACAGGATAGAAACAACATGATCGTAGCGTCAGCAAACTCCGCATATCGCATTGTGCAACTGTTATCTGGGTTTGGGAGATGGAGCTGCTAGAGGTGAGGACGAAGTCATGGTAACCAAGGCACCAGGTAGTCGGGTTGCGCGGGTTAGGGGGAAGCAGAGAGGGACACGGTCATGGGTATCAAGGAGTCTAGGGACCAGGACTTAGGCCGTTACGGATTCCTCTTTACCCAGACTCACCAGGGTCGTGAAGGTAGATAGTTTCCGAAGAGTATAAGCAGCATTCAGCAGGGAGACAAAGTGCATTGGGAAACACATAGCAGCTGGGGTTTCTCAAGAAATAGCAATCTGGATGCAAGGCTGAGAGACATGATGAGGTGGGGTTTCAAGTACAGGTGATGGTAGTAGTCTAGGGTTAGAGGAGCAGTTCAAGCAAGAAATTCAAGGCGCAACAAGAAAGCAGAAGAGACGGTATGAGTAGTGGAAGGAATTTCATTAACCGAGAGATCCACGGTCAGCACGGAGCAACGAGGCCCGTGTATACAAGGAGAACAAGTAGCCTAAGGCCTTGACTCAACAACGTCTAGCAAAACTAAAGAGTGTAAGTCCCTGTTCGTCTACCCTGTTTATACTTCTCTAATTTCTATCTAACCGCTGCTCAATTGGTAGTTAGACCGCCCTTGCTATCCTTGACTGCCATGCCATGTAACAGCAACGAAGTAGTGGTGTCGAACTGGGCCGACCGGATTGGGCTTTAACCGCTAAACGGCCAAAGCCCTAGAATGGGCTTTTTGAAATTTCAGGCAGATTCCTACGATGTCAATTTTGGATGTGAGTTTCTGAAATTTTATGTAGACGTAGAGAATTGCAAGAGCTTTGCGGGAGTATAATGTTTTTTGCACTAGACATTGGAAAAAATATTTATGGTGCTTAAAGCGATTTTTTCTACTTCTCAAGTAGCTCCAAAATTTTGATACATCCTTCAGTTACTTTTGGGATTTTTAATGCAAGTAACTAACGTGATTAGTTTTGAGATTATCAAAAAAAATCTTATATTGTAGAAGATTTTCATTTTATAAGGAGCCAAAGTTTTATCATTTTTTTGGTCAAGCATGAAAAAAACTTTTTCTTTCTCACGTAAAAGATAGAGATTTTGTTTTTTTTTTTGGTTTTTTTTTACTTCACGAATAAATATAGAACTTTGTTTTGACCGCATGAATTTTTATTCCAACATAAAATGGTTTATCAAAGAAAATTGAATGAGTATTAACAAAAACATGAACCCATGTTCCTTATACAATGTTTTTCTACAATGCTACACTTTTTTGTTAAATCTAAAATTTGGTGCACAAGTAACTAACATCATGTACATCGTTTTAGTATAAAACCTCCAACATGTTGAGTGCAAAACCTTTACTCAAAGAGAAGTCAAAGTCACATGATCATGTTTTTAAAGGATAAAAAAGAATAATGCTTCTTACTTCAAACTTTGTAATCTTCTAATCCACGCAGTCAAATTTATTGAATTTTTTTGTTCATGATTTTTTAAAAGTTTTAACCTAGATCCTATGGTTAAAGATGCAAAAGCAATTTTATTTTTGCTTTGTTCACTCTTGCTTCTGAAATGATAGTTTTTAGAGTGTTTTTGGTGAGAAATGGTCACGGCCAATTAGGGGTTAAAGCAGGGTCACGTCAAACTTCCCTATTTGCCTGGGTGATGCTCCGCAGCCAAGCCAAGCCAATGGGCTAGCTAGTGCAGCTGATACTACACCTCCATTTTGATTTTTTAAGATTTACCAACATTATAAAGGGCTTAATCATACCTCTCAAAGAACCGGTATTATTCAATTTTTAACCCGTTTTGGGACGGGTTGATTTTTCTTAAACCTTTCTATGGACGGATTGGTTTAGAAATTACGGATTTTGGGACGAGTTGGATTCATACATTAAAGTGAGATTACAGAAAATATTTCAATTGAATCATTCTGTGACAATCTACTGTCCTACATGTTTTGAAATTGAAATTGCATATTCTCTAAAGTATACTTCTCAAATTTACATGTATTATGACTGTCCAAAGAATATAACATCCAAGAGTTAGATAAACCTTCTTCATCTTTATAATGGACACTCTCATGTATAAATGATTTGATTTCATAATTCTATTTCAATTATTACTCATATTGAGCTAAAGTTAAGCAATAGGAGATGAATGATTTTATGCACTCCACAAAGACCTTGTAAAAAACAATCATTGTTGACTATTTTTTTTTCTATTTTCTAATTTGTCCTCTAACAATCCCTATCAATATTTCATTTGGAAATAGGTACACCTTTTAATGAAAGTGGGTTCTAAAGTATATAAAGTGAAATGAACTTTTATTCATTTAACCTCTAAAGGACAATCTGCCACATTTGGGCTTTTTTGGAATTTGGGCATGTACCTATGAATGCAATTTATATCAGGATTTTCTAAAAAAATTATTGAAGGTGGGCCGTTCGGAGATCTTCGTGTGGATATTTTCATTTTTCAATTCCGACATCAAGGTCAAAAGTTATGAAGGTTTAAGTGTCAAACGCTGCCTGTTGAACAGCTGCTGAATTTTTCTAAGCCACTGTGAATGCAGCAAATTCTGCCCCAAACTGCCCAAAACTGCCCAAAACTGCCAAATCTGCCCAAAGATGAAACTTTGAAATTCTACCAAAAATTGAGATTTTGATATTTTTCAATAATAAAAATTTCTATGTATAGAGAAGGCAGTAGAGCATGTTCCCACCATTCGGATTTTTAATCCAAATTTTTTTCATATGCTATTTTTATTGTCCAAAAACGGCCTTTGTTTGTGAATTTCAGTATACCCCTAGCGGAATTTTTTTTTTTGGCAACTTTCCACAACTTTTTGAATATAATTTTCTAAATAAAATTAGCTAACTCAGTCTTCTTTGACGTGCATCAAAACCTCCAAAATCCTTAATGCAAAAAAATGGTTTTTTGGGCCTTCAAAACTCTGTTGTCCCCTTTTTTTTGTAGGGAAAAAAAAACTTGTTTTTCTACTTTGAACGTTACGATCTTGCAATTGGTGAAGAATGAGTGTGTAAGATTTGGTGGACATGTTGAAATAAAAGTTAGCTACAAGATCTTACAGTTAGATGTTCTAAAGAAGACCCCAAGTTTGCAAAATCCACCTTGCTTTTTGAAGATGGGCTGTTTTGAGGCAGTTTTGATGAAAAATACCCTCAAAACTTTAGGAGTTAAAACCCTAATTTTGTAATACTTCCATCTTTTCCCCACATTCTCTCCATTTCTCTCTCCTTATCCAATACATGTCAAACTATTTTGACCTACTACATTGAGCAACTTTTCCTAATCCACAGCCATAAACTTAAGAACTACTTGTTTAACCCCTAATATTGAAAGGCCTCAAAACTGTAAAATCCCTCAAAATCGGCCTTTTTCAATAGAAGGTGTAAGTTTTCAAGTTTTGATGTATTTTGGGGGGAAATAACCATAGGATCTAGTACTTTACTTGTATATGTACATGTACCACAAATCTTAGATTTGAACTCCTCACCGTTTGTGAGATCATAATGTTCAAAGTTGAAAAAAAAGTTTTTTTCTTTGTTTCAAAATGGGTTTGAAGTGTTTTGTGAGCCAAAAAAACCAATTTCAAAAGTAAATTTGTTGTGAGGCTCTTCAAATTATTGTTTCTAGGTGGGTTAGGAATATGTCCATGCACTTTTTACTCTCATATGATCTATAAAACCTAAAGAAATGCTTCATTTATCATATGGAGGGATGCTGAAATTCAAATACAAAGGCCGGTCTTTGATAGTAAAAAAAGCATGTAAAAAAATATTGGATTGGAAATCGGAGTGGTGAGATTATACCTTAAAATATTATTTCCATGTAAGAAAAACAAAACTTGAAAAATGTAGAATCTCAGTTTTTGGTGAATTTTTGAAGTTTCTGTGAACTATTTAGTTTTGGGCAGATTTTGAGGATAAATGATCAGTTTTCGGCAGATTTCAGCATGCCTTAGTAGTGTTTTCAAACTTTGATTGCGAATATCTCATAAAGTATAAGGAATTTTGAAGCATGAATGGTCTTGTTGAAAAGGTATGGAAAAACTCTATGATCTGTCTACCTCTCTCGGAGCTCTCTGCGAATTACAGGAACAGTCAAGTTTGATCGACTCCAAATATAGAATTGCCTAAGAAACCTCAACATTGAATGCGGGGATTACCGGTTTAAATTGCATGGATGGTCCAGATTGCTGGAAGAAGTGATTCCCATGCAACATAGTTTCTCCGAGACATAGAAGTTAGAACATTAGAGCATCCCAAGTCGTTCCCTAAACCCTTAAACCTCTATCCAGCTTCATCCTGGTTAATGGCTTAAGAGTCCTCTAAACTTCCAGTGGTGACCTGTAAACATCTTCCTCATCCAAGCTACCACCTCTACAGGGCCGTCAATCTCTAAATTTCAGCCGATTTAAGGCCACCCTTAAATTGCCGGAAATAGAAAATTTCAAGCTCTCATCTTCCTATCTTCTTTCCACTACACTTGTTTGTTTTTTTTTTGGCAACTTGTTAAAAAGTTTCACAACAACCAAGTAAAAAAACCATTTACAGGTAACCTTTAAGGGAGGACCAAAAGTCCACTCAACCTGTAATTGTGATGGTAACTGTCCGGTGAAGGGCTTACGGGCGACGACTGGGGATGCTCTTAGAACCCCGGAAAGCAGCCGAAACACGCACTGAACACACAGCCGTTGCAGGCGAGCACAGCGAGGAACGCAACAGCAGCAGCAACTCAGTGGCACGCTCAAGTTGCACACAAGGCAAGGCAAGGCAAGGCAGGCCAGAGGCCAGTGGTGGGCCAAGACAGTGCAGAGAGTCGAGAGTCGAGAGTGAGGGATAAAATAAGTGAAGGCTCCCCTCGGCCATCGGCCATCGGCCATCGGCCATCGGCCATCGGCCATCGGCCCTCGCTCTTGGCAGTGCGTGCGTGCGTGCGTCAGGATTCAGGAACATCGGAAGGAAGGTGCGGGGCCGCATCAAAATCAAACAAAGAAAGGAACTTGGCCCCAGTGGCCCTGGGGCTGGTGCCGCGTGCACTGCCCTTTCCTTTCCTTTCCTTTCCTTTTCGCCCACAGCAGGCAAAGGCAGCCCAGCCCAGCCCAGCCCAGCCCAGCAACACTCACAGCACAACTTCACATGCACCACTCCACTGCCACAGCAATCTCCGTCTCTTCACTGCTAGCTTAGCGAAGTTGAAGTTGAGCGAGTACCTCTCCCTCCCTCCCTCCCTCCCTCCCTCCCTCCCTCCCTCGCACCACCTCACCTGACCAACATCTGCTCATCATCTCAAACCATTCCACTCATCTCTCACTCCCGACTGACTGAGTCCGCATGCAATTCTATTCTGACAACTTGACAAGCTTGTTTTCATAGACGTATAATATATGACAAGGCCGCGTTTTGGTTTGGGAGGGATGTGACCACTACGTTGGTGCTAGTGGAGACCTGTTCGGGCTTTCAAGTGGTGGAGCTTGGGTGGGGTTCATTTTTTCTTTCCTTTTTTCCCTTTTTTCTTCTTCTTCTTCCTCCTCCTCCTTTGGTGGGGTTTTAGTTTGTGAGAATGGGGGTTGATCGTCGGCCAGTTGACCAGTTCCACACTGCGAACGTGGCCAACTACTCGGCAGATCGGAGTAAGAGTAAGGCTATTTCCAGGTCGACGTCGTGGTTCACGGATCCGGAGACGAAGCGGAGGAAGCGCGTGGCAAAGTATAAGTTTGTGTCTATGGAGGGGAAGGCGAAGCAGACTGTGCGGAACAGCTTCCGGTGGCTCAAGGGTAAGTATATCGCGCTCCGATATGGGGTGTGGTGAGGTTTTTCTCCGAATGCTCTCATGAGCTTCAAATTTGTGGTTGTGGGATGGTGGAGTTGGAAACTGGGTGCCGTTGGACGGAATTGGAGTTGAATTCAACCATGACTTGATCATGAGAATTTTGTGAATAGTGTGCTAGTCAGTAGGCGATGGGAATGGGTACGGCCTGTTTGAGCACAATCCCGAACAGAATAAGTAGTCTTGGTTGCAGATTAGCGCAGGTGTAAAGCTCATCAAGGAGATATCAGACCGGTCCAAGAAAGAGGGATTAATAACTCGGGCCAGTAGTTTGATCCCTTCAGCGCCGTCAGCTGACCTGGTCTCTGTGCGTGAGACTGCGCCAGATGTTGTTACTGAATTTTGGTGGAGCGGTTATGGATTTCTTGGTGATTGAATCACTAACAGTTTGTTCTATAGTCTGAGCTGTAGAAACAAGGACGGCCGTTGGTACCGAGACTTTGTCTCGTGGTTAAGCCGCAGCCTGAGTGCTCTTGTGAATTAGGTTCATGTTGATATAATATACGTGCTGATAAGTACTATAACAGAGCGTTTCACTGAATTCATTTTGAACGTGCCTGGGATTCATGGGCACACTTGCCTTAGTTATGTTGCAAGTATCTTCAGTCTATGCTTGCTTGCTATCGTATGCTGATGGAAGATGTTGAATTGAAAATGTTTGAATCACCTTTACAGAGAGATTCAGGGATTGTTTCTTCTTGTGAGAAGATAGAGTTGTGGTCGTCGAATTGTGATTGATTTACTTCAGTAAGAGTTGATGAAATGGAAAGGGGTTCCAGCATCATCATTTTATATCGCTTTCTTAAATCATGTCCAGTATTGATCTCAAAGTATCCGGTGCTGAGTTTCCTTGACTTGGAACTAATCATATACTTGTGCACAAAGTCATTGTAAAAATTGTTTACGAATTTGACACCTGTCACGAGATCATGTAATGCGTGTATAGACGGAATGAAACTAAATGAATGTCGATTCATAATCATGTAGACTTGATTTAATAACATAGCAAGATATTTCAAGATAACCTCCATGTACAGTACACTACATTACGAGGGTAAATATTAATAAGTTGTACACAAGATAAACGATTGAAACATCACAGAGGGCACTATACTAGAATCGTCAACAGTCTAAAGGCAATCAAGACAAAAATTTAGGTTTGTGAATATATCTTCATCATTACATCACTGTCACACTTTCATTTCTTTCCAACTTTACCTGAATGAAAATGTCAATCAGTAGCTTGATTTCCCATGGTGTAAATGCAGGAGTCTGAAGAAGCGCAAGAATAATTATGTATCTAACAATCAAGAACAATATTCAGTGTCACTACACCTACAATACACCAGTCAAAGCTCTGAAGGCTTGCTTTGAAAAAATCAGATCCTTTGTATAACCAACTACTGCCTACTCAGTTGCTTTGAACATATCCTCTGCTACTACTTTTCCTCCGAATTGTTCCTCAGCAGCCCGCTTCATCACGAGTGCAGCTCTGACAACATTGCCTCTTGTTAAAAGCCCCACCTGTGGCACCAACACAAGAATTAAGTAGATCATTGAACATGCAGTCAACTGGGCTCAATAAAATTTCCTGATGCAGCATGAAGTATGATAGGCTGGTGCTAAATTCATGTAGGACATAATAGATTCAGAGGTCTGGAACTTATTTACTCACCAATTTTCCGTCTTGATCAACTACAGGCAAACGCCTGAACTTGGTATCAAGCAAAACCCTAGGTGTCGCAAACAATACAATCCCATTCAGCATCCCAGCAAGCACTTCCAAATCTCCATGTAAACGTACAACTCACAGCATAAAGAGGTTTTTATACTCATGTCAGTTGATATTGGAATGATGTACTTCAGGAAAATCATACTTCAAACCAGTTCAAGACCAAGACCAGATCCAAAAAGCATGCAATTGACTAAACAAGCAAACTGGGATTGCATGAAATTTATATAGAAGCTTCCAACAACCAGAAAAGCTTGATACTGTATCTTCATGCCGCTGACCAAATATTACTTCGTGAAAAAGTAAAAGTACCCTTCATCAGGCAAGACCAAAAGAACTTACTTTGCTGCATCTTCAAGGTTGGTCTGCTCACGAACAACAAGTGGTGATGGGGTCATCACGTCGCCAACCGTCTGTCCGTTAGTTTTAATTAACAACTTCTGGATCTCCTTAAAAGCCTGGAAAACCTTTGGGTAAGTATAAAACATCCATCTCCAAACGAAATAGGTCCACATTAGAGGTGAAAGTGGATTACTTTCTGAACGATCTGTAAGACACACTTGTGCCTACGATAATATACCAAAAAATTGAAACGGTTCTGTTGGCCTCACCTTCCATGTCCTGCCCGCCTCTGGGAATAAACTGGTTTCAGGTTGTCTTTGCCCTGTCAACCACCAAGAAGAAAATTCACAAACAATAGGAGCCTCCCGTTCAGGCTAATACGACTGTACCAGTTATACGACTGCTGGAGGGCTCATTTGTAACATACAGTGATGATCAGAATAACTCAGCCATCCAGACATGCGACCAAACCTAAATAGACTATCACATGCTTAAATGTGCCAAGCCTGTTGTAGTACTACAATCATAAACAAAGGAATTCAAGTAGAGAATAGGTACTCAAGCTAACCTGATATTGAATCAAGCGCTAACAAATCATAGTCGGAAACAACCCCCACCTACAAGCAATACACAAGAAACAGTTGTTATCTGGAGAGACACAATAAACTACCAAGCACTTGGATAACTTGCTGTAAAAGCCTTGAGACAAGTATCTAACAATTATGTGAACAAGAGCATGATAGATCAAGGGAAAACAATTAGAAAGAAAACATCAGGAATATATACTTAACCAAAGCCGACAATACAACTAAGATGGAATATTGCTAACGTACCAACGCCCCAGAATCATCAATCACAGGCATGCCAGTGATGCGCTTCTCCACAAGCACCTCCAATGCTGCTCATAACACCCTCAAGGTTTTAGAACATAGTGCTGTATTATATAATAAATAAATTTTCTTCGTCCGCAGTTGTTGCAAGAACACAAATCATAGGACTGCCTTACTTACAAAATATGCTGACATCCACTAACAAGCTCCTCAATCGAGAAAATAAAATCTTGTTTCAAACTTGAAAAAACAAGTGAAGGGTACTACTAACAAAAGTTAAGTAGAATTTACAATGCAACGTAGGATATACCTTCGTCAATAGTAGTGCTCTCTTTGGCACAGTACAGGTCCGAAACAGAAGTCATATAATCACCCACTGTAAATGAATCGTGCTTTTGCTGCACAACATGAACGCCTCATAGTAAGACCACACGAAATAATTGCTTGCAAGGTGCTCTCAACGTGTCCCATTCTCCTATCCACAACCTCCGACACAGTCGAACATCATCAACCGTGCAATATACACAATATACTGCGCTCCGAAAGCAGTGAGGCGGAGACATTTTAAGTACCACTTTACAGCCCAACCTGAGGTGGTGTATAAATACTAAGAGACCCTGGTGCACCGGGCTTGATGAATTGAACAAGACGGTTTCCTTTTATAATAGAGCTGGGTGCCAATTCAAGTACTAAAAAAGAGAATAAAAATTTCATTCAACGTTAAGTAGACCGTCACTCAGATCTCATGGTCCACTTGTCCCCTCCAGTTGCTCCAATCTGATCAACTATAATAAACTTCCAAGTAGATGGAAGGCAGACTTCTACATTCTATATCAGTAGCTGCTACATAACGTCAGCTTCTCAATTTCAAGAACATCGTAGTAAACGCAGAGAAAAAAATAATTCTGGCGATCAAACGGTCCTTGAACAAAAGGATCACAAAACCATTAGACCTAGTAACGAAAACAACAACACACACACAAAAAAAAAAGAAAAAAAGAAAAAAAAAAAGGACACCTCTAAACGAAAACGTTCTAAAATAAGCGGTAAACTCAGCTCCAAACTCATATCAACCTGAACCCGGCCTGATTCAGGAATGTTAATCCTACAGGGCCGTGACCTGTCTATGGGGCTGTTGCAGCTAAAATAACTTGTATGCGGGAAAAAAATCCATCGGTGACAACCACTAATCGACGAATGACACGTCGAAAGCAGCATATCTTTAGTTGAATGCCAACTAAGAGGAATTGCTGAGTACCTCAATTATATTTAATAACCAACTGCATTAGGACTAGACCAAAAAAGAAAGAAAGAAAAGGCTAAAAAATGCACTCACAATCTAGAACAAACCACGAGATGAAAAACCCCTGGCAAAGCTTGTCCCCACAATTCTCCAGAGCTAGTGCACTTTTGCAAAAGAATCCGTTCAATCACACACTACCCTCCCAATGTATCCACGTGGACGGATAAATCTCAACCCTGCTTTCCCAAAAAGGGAATTCATGGACAAAAGGAAATCCCGCAACAATCTACTCAAGAGTATCAACGCTCAATTACTCAAAAATCACAATTCCACGCAATTCTATGGAAAAAAGGGACCCAAATTAGGTCAGAAATTCGCCACGTCAAACGACGACAACATACCGGAGAGGGATTCTCAGCTAACGCATTCCTCAAAACCGAGAACCCGCTCCCCCGAGACCGCGAATGCGCCCCCACCAACGCCACCGACATGCCCACCACACCCGACACATTCCTCCGACTGCACCTCCGACTGACCACCAACACCGGCTGCGCCCGCGCGGAGGACGAGCAGCACGGCCCCACGTCCCGGCGGCCCACGGCGCCCACCGCCACGGCCGCACTCGAGGCAACCACCATGGCCGCCATAACGCACGCACGCACGCACGCACACCCTCGGTCGCAGCCGAGCCGAGCCGAGCCGAGCCGAGCCCCCCAAACAGCACCGACACGGGAACCCCTCCAAACGGAAAAACAAGCCCCGCAAGGAAGGGAACGAACAAACCTCAGTCACTCACTGGGCGCTGGAACCTGACTTTTGCACGCGAAGGAAGGAACGAGGCGACGGGGGGGACGGGGACGGGGCTTAAGAGCAGTGTTGGAGACGAGACGAGACGAGACGAGACGAGACGACTCCACTCCGCCCAAACGAGTGCTCGGGCGAGTGAGCGAGTGAGCGAGTGAGGCTGGGTGACAATCCCCTCCAATCCACTTCAATCCAGTCCAGTCCAGTCCAGTCCCCTCCCCTCCCCTCCGCTCAGGCTCTCCACTCCACTCAGGCTCTCCACTCCACTCGGCAGCTAGCTTAGCTTAGCTTAGCTTAGCTTGCGAGTCGAGTAGTGTAATGGCTTGCGATGAGCTCAATGGCAACTCAACTCAGGCTTGGCTTAGGTGCGGATTTCGCAATGTTCACTTCACTTCAGTTCCTTCCTTCCGCAGCCTCCTTCCGTCTTGCCCAGCTCTCTGCCTTGCCTCCCTAACTTAACTTAGCTGCTCCCCCTCCCCCTCCCCCTCCGGACGGACGGATGGATGGATGGGCTTTTCCATACCCGGGTCCCCCCCCCCTCCCCCGGGTCTCGTCCCTGCCCCCGCTCGCTGCTTCGCTTTCCGCCTCATGGGCTTTGGTGCCTGCGCCTCTCTCACTTCCGCTGGATTGGGGCTGTGATGAGGTTGCCGCGTTTTGGGTGCCCTGCCTGCTTACTTGGCTCTGCGGGGGCCCATCCCGTCTTTTTGCTCTGTGGACCACGATATCCTCTCCACTGAGCAATAATGTAGGAGCCCCTATTACTGCCAACATATCTCTTGGCCTCTTTTTTTAGGCCAGGGAGAATTGACCCTCACACTGGTACCTTACCGGATGAATGTCGTGGATGGTCCCTTCGGTATCTCATCCATCAAGATCCAAGTAGGTAACCCATGTTCGAACCCATGGTTACCTTGACATGTGGATGAATGGGGGCTTTTTAGCCTTATTGTGCAATCATCCTTATGAACCCACATCCATTTAAAGGAACAATTGCAACTTGAAATTGCCTTCCAATGAAATGAGAGGACCTAAACATTTTTGTGCACATAAGTTGGAGTGGATATCACTTGTAGTTTCAAAGAAGATTTGTAAGTCAAGCACCATTGAAGTTTGAATGGGGTATGTTTTAAACCTTTAACTCATTAGTTTTATTTGTTTTTATTTTATTGCATGCATTAAAATATATGCACATTTGAATGGTTTATATTTTAAGAGCATGTTGTTGTAACGATTTAATAATTTTTTATTTCCTAGGTTTATACGTGTTTTGGAATAATTACACAAAGCAGAGATATGATTCTTTTGTAGAAATGCAATCATGATGGGTATGGCTTAAAGAGTTGTGATGTATTCTAAAGTTTCTCTATGATGGGTATTTCCTCCATGTGGTTGTGATTTATCTCGTATGTAGTCCATGATGGGTATTTCCTAGAATGCAAGATGCATTTCAAAATTCCTATGATGGGTATTTCCTAGAGATCGTGATACATTTTAAAATTGCTCTATGATGGATAAAACCAAGATGAGTATTAAACTCTAAAGATGGCGGTGGATTTAAAATTACGTTCATGATGGGTATTGTCTAGGGACTTAGGAGGTATTTCCAAGTGTGCTTATTTTGATGTTTGTTTCAGAGTTTGGTGATATACCTCCATTGGGGCTATAATGGGTATTGGCTCAATCTTATATTGTGCCATTAACCCATGAAAGAGCAACCAAAGATAAATCTTTTTGCTTAAAAACTTGGGTATGATGGGTATTGCTTGGAGAGTTGAGATATAGTTTAAACTAGGTTTATGATGGGTATTTTTCCTAGGTCGTGATATAATTCACAAGGTCCTCATGATGGGTATGGTGTAGAGAGTTAGTGAGAGTTGTTTATGTATACTTTCTTTGAGGATAATTTCAAATTCTTGTGATAAATCTTATTTGGGCTTCATGATTGATACTGCTCAATTATACCCAAAGCCTGATGACTGTAACATACAAAATCAATAATTTTGAATAAACCGAATGTAGATGGAAATATGGAAAGCATTATTACTTGAAATACTACCTCATATGAGCAACTTGAGGCATGGATAAAGCCGGCAAGAGATCAATACATGTCATCAAGCTAGCATCAATGACTTGTATTTCAATTTTAGCAGTGAACGAATTCAGATCACAGTTCAAATGTGTCGGTGATCTTGACAAATTAACCATTGCAAGTAATACCAGAAGAACAGATGGCCAGGAGTTAGGGAACATATTGTACGAAAATGGTTCATAATTGAACGAGCAGCAATGGGTCAATAACTGACTTTCAATTCTCAACTCCTCCACGAAAGCTGCTCCTATGTTGACACTGCCATTGTGCACCCCACAATATTGGTTTAACGTGCAGAAAGACAGCTAAAATGATTGCTATTAATTAATATACATTAGGGAATGAGATAGCATTGCTCATATCTCAATTTGAACCAACTCTCGTCCGCTTTCTTCACAGCTTGAAATGAAATAGTTCAATAGGCAGCACTCCTTCCGTATTCAGCTGGAGGCTTTGTTGTCCTCGTCTAGTAAAGTCATTCCGCGAGCCGGTTTTGGCAACCCTAGCAGCGATTCGTTTATTAAATCACCCTCAGCTTGTTCTAAAGCCATGCGACTTGCTATGTCATTGAACAATGCCCGTGCAGCCCTGCAAGAAATCATGGGATAGGGTTCAACTCACCGACAGAAAAATTATCAAAAACTCAGCGCCTGCCCATCATTCGACAGAAAGAATGTAACTAGCCGTGCTAAACGAACGTGACCATATTCATGCAACAGCTAGGAGAGCAGCCTACAATGACAAGATTAAGGTGGAAGCTAACACTTAATGTAGATTCAGGATGAGCAAACTTACGCTTGTTTCTACTCTTCAACTTTTTGCGGGTTAGTCTCATGCATATCCTCCGCAATTGTTCCCGCAAGAGCGATTTCAGTACCTCTTTATTTCCATTCTGCCCATCCGCAAAACTAGAGTCAGCACATAGAAGAACACTCGACCAGAATCAATTCAACAAATCTTCGAACTATCACTGGGGAAGAGAACCACAGAAAGAATGAGACACAAAAACAAAAAACACCACAAAATACCACGCTACAAGAGTTTTCACAACTCACAACAAGCACGCCGACGTCGACGTCGACGTCGACTAGGCAAGGGCAACGACCCAGGCTGTACGGGCAGGACGACGCCGACGGGGCGGGGAGCAGCCAGGGCGGACACTGCGAGGCGGGGAGCAGGGCGTCGAGGCGGGGAGCAGCTCCGAGCGGGAGGCGGGAGGCGGGAGGCAGGGGGAAGCGGGAAGATGGGAACTCGGGGAACGGGAGAGCGGACGCGGGAACGGGGAGCAGACTGACCAGAGTTAGGCTCAACCTCGGATGAGGAGGGGGTCGGATGAGCCCCACACTCATCCCGCGAGGATACCAATGTGGGGGCTGATCCTCCCTAGGCCTTTTTTTATACCGGTCCTTTGCAAACCCATCCCCGCTCAACGCCGAATTTACCTTCGTGTTTCTATTTTCTAAAGTCAAAAAAACTTGACTACCTCGTGATTCGCACAGAGATCCGAGAGAAGTGGAGAGATCTCACAGATTAGGATTGCAAATGGTGCAGAGTGTGTGCCCGGATTTTTTACTCAAACTCACGGTTCAAACTCGAAGTACAAAGTGTAGACAAGGAGTTACTTAGGGTTACTCTATTTGGAGGTCAAAAGAAGCTTGACTACTCATGTAATTGGAAGAGAGATCCTAGCGAGGTATAGATGCCTCACTAAATTAAGGTTTAAAATGACAAAGGCCCATTGTTGCTTTATATACCCATACCCTCGGTTTAATTAAATTGCGAGTCATGCTACATTTACTAACAATACGGAGTGACTTTCCCTACTCCGCGGCCATAGAGTCTGAAACTATTGCAAGCGCTATTTTGTGGCACCTCAATGACATTACCTAAACAAGTTGGATAAATTCTTTCATTTGATTATTCTTCTTGGTGGTTTTTGGTTGTTTTTATTTATTTCTTTTAGTCTATTTTATGTTACGTAGTCTTTTGGAGATTTTGTATGTGATCACAACTCCAAAGAAATAATGAAAATAAACCACTATATGATGCATTTTGAATTATTTGTAATTTTTGTCACAACTCAACTTTATTGATGAAAATGTTTTTTTATTTAATTTTTTTTTGTAATTTCAACTTATTATAAACGTATAGCCTATAAGCTTATTTTACTCTATTTTTGTAACCCAAGGACGACTTTGTAAATGTACGAGGCCATCACCGAGTCATTATTGTCACACTAGTAGGCTATGGGATAGTCAGGTACATTGAAGAGCTTGTACAAATGAAGCCAATGCTCATAGTCCACCATTGGACGGCCATCCCAAAGGATTTGGAACAATATAGCAAATTGTACTCTCTTTTTTTCGAGCCACATAAGATTCACCCTTTTTCTAACCCGAAATTGAGGCATATCTTTTTTGGCTGTGCGCTTGCCATCATGCTCAAACAATGTATCTGATTTTGGGGCCATAATACATGGCTTGCAATCAAAGGGAGAACAAGCCTTGCACTTAATCATATCGAGAATGCCATCAGAGGCCATGATCTCCTCGGCCCACGATAACTTGGCCGCCCAAATGGTTTGGAACTTGCAGTGACGGTCCTACACCTTTTGGTTCCTGCTCTTCGCAATCTCTGCTTTTGATCATAGATTCGCACCACACTTTCTCGATGGCGAATCGACCTCTTCATCTTCACCTTTTGAGGCATCGGATATCTCCTTCAATCCGTTGTTGTCGTTGTCTTCCGAGGTCGACTGGAATATTAAAATGATGGGCGACTTTGAGCAAAGCACCACAGTATCCCCAGACCTCAAGGAGGAGCTAGGGCTCCAAGTGAGATTGGTAGTGTCAAAGGACACACTGCGCTCTCCAATCAAGTATAGCATCGTCTCCACCTCGTCGGAATCTTCTCCATAATCCGCCCTTGTACACTCTCCTCCAATGTAGCGCAATCCAGTGCCTCTCCCGAACCGCTGCGGGACGTCTGGAAGTAGGTGCGCACTGTTGTACGTTGCGCTGTCTTCCGTCACACAGTTGCTACCATCACGTTACTGAGCCGCTTCTCCTCCAGGGCAGCAGCAAGGGCTTTCTTCACCAAAAGCGCAGCCTTCTTCTTTGCATGACGCGCATCAAACGCGATGCCTTGGTCTCGAGATTGCCACCGCCGTCCTAATTAGACGAAACCATACTCAAGATATCAGAATTGGCGTTTAACACAGAAAACTCTGAAAACATCACCATATGCTACAGGGACACAACAAAATAGAAGCAAATTACACAAAACACAACACGCAACCAATATCTACATGACGCACTAAGAAGCAGGTAATAAAAATTCAATTGGAGATGGTATGGCATTGATGCTGCGCCAAGTGCATTTGAAGGCAGCAACTCCCCATATCGGATGCCCAATCTCCCTCAAAAACTTAAAGTTTGAACACCACCAAATTAGAGCAAGATCCTATAGATTAGTAAAACATTCTAAAATACCAAAACGGTGAGCTACCCACCCTATACCCTCAACCTACAAGACGCTAGCAATAAGGCATTTGAAGAGGGAACAGCTACAGGTATACCTCGGATTCAAATCGAGGCATTAAGTCGCAAAACAATGATGGAGAATGATGTAGGCACTGACAACATCTGAGAAATAAATGGAGATTGCTTCATTAAATGCCGACTATAGTATACAATATGGAGAAGTACATGGCCGCGCAACGCCCTAAACACGAGCAAACCCTAACCCTACTGTACCCTATCACGACGCCGAGGTGGCAACTCCAACTAACCGCGCAGCGCTCACGTGGCGATTCCAAGCGGAAAATCCAACAACAATTTCCAAAGCAGTTTTGTCCATAGCAATTTCTCAGTGCAAAATGGCTTCTAAAAGCCAAAAATAAAAGCAATGTTAAGTATTAACTATGTACTACTTCTATACTAAAGCACTTGCACTTGCAAGCAAAATGTAACACAAAACAAATGGCCAGGGGTGTGCAAACCTCAAAAGTTAGAAATGTCGGGATAGTATTAGACCGGAACTAGAATTTTTAGTACCTTACATTTTTTTGGTTAAGTAGGTAAAACTAGGCCAGAAATAATCCAACTTAATAGTTAAGACGAACCAAATCACTAGAAGTGCTAAAAGTAGTTAAAGGCGAATCACTCCCGGATAGAAAGTCAGATCCGTTCCGGTCAGATGACCGTTACATTATTTGTTCAAGATCCGATCCGGAGAAACAGTGTGATGATTAGAAAGGTACAGTGGCGGTTGCAATGAAGAAGGGCTTAGTATATAAGCAAGGGAGTTTACGGTTAGGAAGTCTTTTTGCAACTAAGAGTTAGAGGGAGTGAACGAGTGGTGAGGTGTTTTCCGATTCACCTCCGGTTGGATTGCCATGTTTCTTGTTGCAAGTTTAGTCGGGAACGGATAGTGAGAGGGGTGAGCTCTAGCGATGATTTCCGTAGCTCTAAGGACCATTAACCCTGCGGTTCGAGTGAGGAATCCGCTTAGCAGTAGCTGGCGGAAGACTTGATGAGGATGGGGTGTGGAGGCTTGTTAACCTAGCCTTGGATCCTTAAGAACAAGGAAGTGGTGTCAGAGTTGTTGGTCGAGAGAGGAAACCAGTGGGAGAGAACTATCCGTGGGGATTCCGGATCGTGGTCCACAAATATGTGGGCGAATGTGTATTCATTCTCCTGGCACCGACTGGGTTGGGCCGCTAGGTTGGATAAGTACATAGTGGGAAAGTTTGTGAAATAGGTCAATCCTAAAGACGGATGTCCGGTAGCAGATTGTGGGAATCTAAGAGAGACGCAAGTGTTGGAATTTCTTGTTCCAATTTTGTATTTGGAGAAGCCTAGTCGGGTAATCGTAACGGTAGCAAACACAATCTTCGGAGCGATGTCTGGGTAGGGGGAAGTAGACTTGAGAGTGATCATTCAAGACGTAGCCCTGAAATTGGTTTTTGGGATCGGGAAGAAACCATCCCCCCTGACCCCTTCTCTGTTCCATTTGTACAAAAAATACGGATGCTTGACGGGACCAGAAGAGGAGGAGCTCAGAGTTGCGAAGAGTCTATTGGAATTCGGAGCTGACCCGGAAGGCGTTACACTCGAAGGGTCACATGAGGAAACGGTACAGGAGTCGATGAGCGACAACCAAATCCGGGAACTGCGACGAGAGCCGACGCCAGCGAGGTCACCCTCGAAGTCACGTTCAAAGCAAGCGGCCTCGTACCAGGCAGATTCGCTCCTGGTCTGAACATCCGTCCCTTATGAGACAACCACCTCCTCCTTCAACTTTCCAGATGATTCATTCCGGACAGTCCGAGAAGAGATCCGAGAGCTGTAGAATCACTATGAGAGGCTAAAGGTTGTGATCCGCAAAGCCTGCGCAATGATAGATAGCTGCAAGCCTGTAATCCTGACTTGGCAAATGGAGGAATTCATGACGCAGTCCCAACTCAATGTAGAGAAAGAGCGGTTAGAGATCGAGGTGCGGGATTTAAAGAAGAATCTGGCCGCGAAGAGTGAAGAAATCCAGTACTTTCATGCTAAGTAGGAGTAGGTCTTGAACCGGATCCCGATCCTGGTAGGGCAACCGAGTGACATTGTCAACAAGGCCCGCTAGTACAACAACGACTTCAAATCGGATAGACACCCTAACGCTCCCAAGGTAATCCTCATCCTATTTAATTCAGTAAAGAGATGACGGAGATCATCGGATTGATGTGGAAACTGCTAGATCCGGAACCTCACATCCGGATGCTAGTTCCAGCCACAGCAGAATCTCCCATCATTAAATTCGAGAAGGTGGGTAAGACCACTGCTACTCCCGGCCAACCGAGATTTGTTTACCTTCGGTCACCGGAAGCAATCCGCCCATGATCACCGAAAGCAGTTTGTGCGCAATCCGCGGAAGGTATCCGTGTTTAGTCATTGGAATCCCTCCGTGCCAGCTCAACGGAAGTTATCATACTTTCGCATTCGGGTGTGATTCGAGCGAGATCAACGGAACGTGTGTTGTTCTAGGAGCCATTGGAGATTCCCGCTCCGACTTCCATGATCGAGATTTTCATGAGCTCGCCGAGGGAGTAGACTCCGACAGTTGGAGCAGATCCGGAATGGAGGGCCGTCCCATCTCTAGCCGGACGTACCAAGGTAATTTCTCCCTCCCCCACTTCGCAGACCTCAACAGTCACACCGTTGTCGCATTCTCCCGTGGTATCGCGGAGGAGTGGTCGCCTAGAGAAGAACAAGCGGCAGGTCGAGGTGAGTCCAGTGATAAACGTGAACTCGGAAGAGGAATGCAAGTATACTGGATCCTCGTCTAGCTCGCCTTCAGGATCCACTCACACAGATTTGCGCACTTTGATTCCAATCGGAACTCCAACGAAGGTCTCGCCCCGACCAAAGATTCTGAACCAGTCTTAGGAGGAGGAGAAGAAGAAAGCAGCGGAACGCGCCGCGAGAGGCAAAGCAAAGGGGGTAGGTAGGTCAGATAAAGATAAGAGGAAGAAGAATACGGCAAAGACCAAGTAGATAGGCCAGTTGTCATTTTCCAGTTTTGGCCACGAGTAGAAGTAGGATCTGAGATCCGAAAAACCCGTAGTGATAGGATTAAGGTATTTTAAGTAGGAATTAGGATTCTAAGTGAACTTGAAGTGCCGCCTCTTTTGTGAAAGCCTATGTTTATTTAAGTGGAGCTTGAGGAATCTAGAGGGTTGTTGTTTTTGCATAATTCCTTTCCATATTCCTTATTAATAAAACATCGTGTTTTCCCTACACTTTTTGTGTCTTTGACTACTTTGCTGAGTGTAAATGATTTGAGAGGAGATAGAGTTCCGATGTAGACGGGATGTGAAGGTGACGGAAGTTGTGATTGGTGTAGGGGATAAACCCTAATGTCTAGGTCATGCATGAGTCCATTGAATGGTCTGATTATACTTTACCCAACTTTTCTTCCGGGCCTCTATTATTTGTTCACTGAATCTACGTAGATGATTTCAGCTTTTCATTGCTCCATTGAGCCGGGCTGAGCTTGGATATTCCTTACCTTGCACAGTGTATCCATTCCTTTTGTTGTTGTACTTTGACTATGAATTCTTTGTTTGTGATCGATCACTAACCACTTCGAAGTCTTTTATGTTTAATTTTTCTTCTCAGATTTTAGATTTTTTTAAAATTTAAAATTGATTATTATTACTATTATTATTATTTTTTTAATTATTTTTTCTTTCTTTCTTCTCATTCAGGCATCAGAGCCCTTTCTTTGTGTATGCAGGTCAAATACAGATCAAGTGGAAAAAGTTGATACTACTATTTAGCTTCTTTAGGCTTGCACTATGAATATTTTCAGTTTAGCCACACTATTGTCAAGTGACAAGTTCCTTACTGCAAAATTCACCATTCAACTTGTACTGTTTTTAACATAATCACCAAAGTAGCACTCCCTTAGACTACTAAATGGCCTTTGGAAATAACACTTGGAAATGCAAGTTGCCATATGTTTACACTTTAAAAAGAGAAATACTGTTTGCCATATTTACAAGTTGAAAATGAGAATGTTGTGTGTTGCAACCAATGCATTTTCGAAAATTGAAAAGAAAAGCGCTAGTATTACTGACTACTAGTAAGTGAGTGCTGCTACGAAGTTGACAGTGAGTGAGTGAGGGAGGGAGGGCGTGAGGGAGGGAGGGCGTGAGGGAGGGAGGGCGTGAGGGAGGGAGGGCGTGAGGGAGGGAGGGCGTGAGGGAGGGAGGGCGTGAGGGAGGGAGGGCGTGAGGGAGGGAGGGCGTGAGTGCGTGCAGCGAGTGGAGTGGAGTGGGGCATAAGTGTCTCATATATTATTCCCACCCACCCAGGCAGGCAGGCAGGCAGGAAGTTATTCAACCCGTCCGCCGTTGTCGCTGGCTGGGTTGGAACTTGGGTGGTGCACTGGGAGTCCTCACTCGCATGGCCCAAGGCATCCATCCCTGCAGCGGCCAGCCCTCTTCCTCCCATGCCTGGACCTGGACCTGGACCTGGACCTGGACCTGTGGGGCTGCCTGCCTGCCTGCCTGCCTGCCTGCCGCTCAGGATGAGTCGCAATCCCCGTCCCAGGCCAGGCGAGGCGATCGGACTCTGCCATGTGCTACATGCTCCATGAGATAGATGAGGAGATATGATATGAGCTCAGGTGCGTAAGGGTAGGGTGGAGTGGAGTGGAGTGGAGTGGAGTGGAGTGGAGTGGAGTGGAGTGGAGTGGAGTGGGTGACATGGTGCAGGGAACATGTGACAATTTCTGTCGCGGGGTGGAGGTGAGGTGGGGTGAGGTGCGGTGCGGTAAGGTGCGGTGAGGTGGTACTTGGTTGGAAGCATTCTTACCGATTGCAGAGGAGGAGGATGGTGATGATGAGGATGACGATGGCGATGATGATGGGGATGGGGATGTTAAATCGGAGGAGTGAGCATTGGGGGTGGTACTATGGGTGCCGTCATCAACATCGCTGCTGCGTAACGGCTGTTGGCTAGTCGAGGTTTGGAACATGGGCGACGATGGCGTTGCCACCAAATCTGCAGGTGATTGGCTGAGTGGTGGTTTTTGTCTGCTTCGTGTTTTGTTTTTCTTTTTTCTTTTTTTTTTTCTTTTTTGTGGGGCGGGAGTAATTTTCGTTTTGGGTTTGGTGATGCCGGCGGTCATGGCTGTGTGGTGAGGTTTTGGGAAGAGTGTGGGCGAGGGTTCGGCGAGGAGGGATTAGAGAGTAGTGTGGTGGTTTGTTTGGAGGGCTTCTGAGGCGTTTTTTAGTTTATGAGGTGAAGGGTTTGGAAATACCGGGAGAACGGTCTTATGGATGTTGGCTTTGGTGGAAATGGCGGTAGGGAAGTTTTGGGGAGCTTTCGCTGTGAGGTGAGACGTCGTGTGTGAGAACGGGGTACTGAGATTGTCTGTGGGTGTTTCTTGCTGCTTCTTGAGTAAAAACCCAAAGCCCTGTAGTTTAGGAGTGATTTGTGACTCCGATCGTGCGGAAATGTCGTGTGCCTCGCAGCCTCCACTTGTAGAATATTCTCCGGCGGATGAGGATCGCGCTAGGAGTTGGGAAGAGCGGAAGGTGGATGGGAGTAGAGTCCAGGAGGTGACTAATTACCGTCACCAGTTCAAGTCAGTAGGTGAAAAAGTGCGGAACGGCAATGACAGCATGGAGAGACCCAGCTCCTCTTTTCGTCGCGACGGACAGAGTTCAGTGCAAGGCGCGACTGCTTCCACTTCACGAGAGCGCTTGAACCCTGAAGGTTAGCGTGCTAGCTCGTGATATGGTTCTAGTATTTGCTCATCCTCTCGCCGCAGTTTTGTCTGAAGAAGTCGCGAGGCCATTGGAGACAGAGAACTGGTACTATCTTCTCGTGTAGTAGCATTTTGGGAAGTTTGCCAAGTTGAGAGTCTGACTTCGGGAAGGTGAATATCCTCCAGGTCATGTGTGAGAGAAGCTGGAAGGATTACTGTTGACTGTTACAACGGCACTGATTTTTTAGGTTTTGACTCGGAACATTTCGATCATGTTGCGCAGGTTCGAGACATGGTTATTTCAAAAGTAGTAACCAGAGTGTGGAGCCTGAGCCTTCGAGTGTGGCGGCTAGACTGAAAAAGGAGGCTCTTGCCAATCCTCAAGAGGAACAATCCGTTGAAGATTTGTTGAGCTCAATGGGTGTCTCTTTGTTCGCGGATCAGAGGACGTTAGATATCTCCATGGCCGTTGAGTATGGTGGGCCGACGTTCAGGGACGGCGTTTTGAAGGATAAGCCCCCGAACTCTTCGTATCCTGAAATAAATGAAAGCCAAGTCTTAGACTCAATTCCCGTAGCAGTTCCTTTATCCCTTCCCGGAATTAGACCGCCATTCATGTCAAATAAATTTAGGTCTGGAATGCAGTTGGTCACGCAACGCCAGATGAGCTTAGTTCCACCTACCGTAACCTCACAAGACTGCCGGAAAGACCTCGCAACTCCTGCCTTAGACTCTGAAGCAGATTTGTCAAAGCCAGAAGCACAAGATTCCTCTCAAAGCGTTGTCAAAGTCTCGGATGAACAGGCCTCTGGAAGCTCACAAGGCAAGCCTCAGCCGTCCTCTAAGGTGGAGCTTTCGTCACTAGAATCTTTTCAAGATACGTCAAATGGTTCGTCCGTTGTTTTAAATACTGCTGAAGTAGAAGAGATTACCGCTAAGATAGATGTACCCGAGGGGAAACAAGTCTTCTATATTCCTGAACAGATTGCGGGAGATATTCACCCAGAGGAGCTTGGCTCTGGCCTGCAAACTGCCAATCCTGGAGATGATGAGATTGGATTACCCCCCATTCTTTCTTCTCCAGCACCTGTCTCAGCAGCTGGTTCAGGTGCTCTTCGAGTAGAATGCACTAGTCCTGTTTTACAAAGACCTCCATTATTGCATGGCAGGGAGAGTTCAACTTCTAGCTCCCCATCTGCATCTGTGGTTTTATCAGTATCAGAGCCTGTAGCTGTTGCGCCTTACATGGAAGAGGGACCACATCTAGAAACAGATATGTCTGGTGTATATGTTGATAGGTCACTGGAACTAGATGACTCAAGCATGGTGTCCTCTCCTGACTCCTTGCACAATGACCCTGATTCGTATGTGCATAAAGGTTTCGACGCTGTGGAAGAAAGAAGTGAACTTGTGAATATTGCCAACCACGGCGGTAACAGACCCACAATCCCCCCCATGCTCCCATGGAAGAAGAGTGGATGCGCAGGTTGTGGTAAAGGTAATCTTTTGATAGATAAAGAGTACTGCATGACGTGTGGTGCCAAGTATTGTGACAACTGTTTACTCCCCGCGATGGGATCCATGCCCGAGGGTAGGAAATGTGTGGCATGCCTAGGGCGGCCTATCATGGGATCAAGGAGGCCTTATATTGGGAAACCGTCGAGGCTTCTGAAACACCTGTTGAGTCCTCTTGAAGTGCAACAAATCATGAAAGCCGAAAAGGAGTGTCCTGCTAATCAGTTGAGACCTGAACAAGTGGTGGTGAATAATCGTCCGCTATCACATGAAGAGTTGGCAATATTACTCAACTGCCAGCGTCCTCCAGGTAGATTGAAGCCTGGAAGGTATTGGTATGACGGTCAGACAGGTCTCTGGGGAAAGGTATGTACTGGTTTGTATTAAGCGAGTAAGCTCATATCATACAGTGCCTCTTGTACAAGTTAAATATAAGTGTCCCACATATCTGAAGGGCACCAATTGTAATTGGAGAACCTTACAAATTGGCATCTTTGCATTCTCGCTGTTAGTCTAGTCTCACGTTTATGTTTTTTTTCTTTATGCAGGAGGGTCACCGGCCAGATAGGATAGTCTCTCCTTCGCTGAGAGTGGGTGGGAACCTGCAACCTAATGCCAGCAATGGTAAAACACAAGTGTTCATGAATGGTCGTGAGTTGGGCAAGTTGGAATTGAAGATGCTCAAGGTAAGAAACCAATTCTTCTTGTCAAGTTTTTCGTTTCCCTTCGCAAACATTAGACAGATTATTGCTAGGGACAACTAGTACGGGGATTGCTAAGTACCAATCACTTGTTCCCTGTCATGATAATCATGAAAATGCAAAGTTTTCATTAGGATAACCGTTTTTATTGCAATGGTTGGATAGTATGATTAGTAATGAAATAATTTTGAGAATTTATTGTCTATTTTACGAGTTGAATAAGTATGTGGTCCTTGAGTGTTTCCTGATTTTCATAGAAACGAGCAGTAGGGTTACGCTGTTTCATAAGTCTGTCAAATTTTGTGCTGTTTGCGCTCAGCACTGAGTCTACCCTTCAAGGGTTTAGGTCGTCATTTCCACACATCGGGTATTGGCGTACCAGATTGAATCTCGTCCTTCATGAATTGTTGATGCAGTTTGCTGGCGTAAACTGTGTTCCTGATACACATCTATGGGTGGAGAATGATGGTAGCTACTCAGAAGAGGGCTTCAAGAATGTAAAAGGAAATATTTGGGGAAAGGAAGGCAATCTCTGGGAAAAGGTACGATTCAAGAAATTTAGGATGTGATTCTCCTATTACTCTATTGATTGTAGACTATTTGGTATAAGAAGACACATGAAGAAGTTAGTTGCAAATATAAATGAAAAATCTAAAAAATTCTTGGTATGGAAATTTGCTCTTTGTGCGTATGTATTGGTTGCGGCTTCTTAGTTTATGAATTGTTGACAGAGAAGAGTCAATGACTACGCCGGAATATTTCTTTTCTTCAAGAATGGTCGTATGTAGGTTTAGAAACCTCCATATACTCTCCATCATGCTGCTCTTGCTGACCCAGTTATTCCACGGATGAATTTTGTTCGCAGGCGTCCATCAAGCTGTTGTATCCGTTCTTTTCATTACCAACTCCACGCTCGAGTGTAGGGTTAGCTGATGGCAGTGGACGGCATTCGGATCGATTCCCAGGTTTAGTTGACCCTTTGAAGATTCATAAGCTTTTACTGCTTGGGCACGAGGGCTCTGGGAGAAGTACCATCTTTAAACAGGTCTGTCATTGATCTTCATACCAAGATAAACTAGGGGGGCCTATGCAGTGGTTTAAGGCTTTATTACGAGTAGGTAAACTATGTGGCCACGTGACCATGTGTAGGGATTCAACAAATTACGTCGTCAAAATTTAAGTCCTGCTACTCGATATCAATTCTGAAGGTTTTTATGACTCGCTTTCGTGTGATCTTGTAGGCAAAGATACTGTACAATCAAGGATTTACCAAAGAAGAGCTGGTCAGTTTCAAATGCTTGATACAAGCCAATATATATAAGTATATGGCCATATTACTAGAAGGTCGAGAGCGCTTCGAAGAGGAATATGACGAGCTTGCTGATGCACCTGCAAATAAGGAACTGAGCACTTCGTCTGTCGCCAGTTTAGAAAACAACAGTAACTCCTCGTCGCCACAGCCAGGTATGATATCGTTGTATTGAGCTCATTGAGCCTGAGATTTCGGTGTAGGCAACATGCCATAGTGATCTTACATGTCTAACAGCTCGGGTCACGTTGTCATTGGTTTAATCAGATGTAGCAGGATTTTTAAAGCGGAACGATGACAAGCAGAGGCAAAGTACAACGCCCCTATCAGAAAACATATACAGATTAGAGTCCAGTATGAAGCAATTGAGCGATTGGTTCATGGAGAGTATGGTTCATGGCAACTTGGAGTCCACTATTTCCCCCTCTTCTGCATTTAAGATCGAGCAATTGTGGCTGAGTTCTGCAGTACAAGCTACGTTTCAACGAAGATCAGAGCTTCCTTTTCTTCCCGATCTTGCAAGTGTCTTCCTGAATAGGGTATGCATACTTGCAGAACTTTAAGGGGGAAGTTTATTGTACTATACTTAGCTTCTGGCATAAATTTTCCTCGGTACCAGAAGAATGACATATTGGTTGCAGTTGATTTACGTTTAAATTCCTCTGTTGTAGGTGGTGGACGTTTGCAGGAGCGATTATGAACCCGCCGAATTAGATATATTGCAAACGGAAGGTCTAAGCCAAGGTTCTGGTTTGGTACAAATTGAGATCTGCTTGGACGATAAGGACGTTGGTTCATGGCAAGACGCTGACACATGCACCGGACTAGACAGGTAACGACAGTCATTCAGCATTATTTAATGGCACACGTCCTATGTACTACGTGATTGTTTTATGTGTTTAAATTACTTCAAGACGTACAGGCCTTATCGACTACTGTAAGGAAATCAACGGAGATAATTTTCTTACTTTACAAATTAGATGATAATCTATGCTGGTGTATGCTACTCGGTTGCGTAGGTAAAATCATCTCCCTAGTTGGACTCTGAAGCTTCAATACAAGTCAGATATCCATTCTTAGCAGTATATATTTATGATAAACTGATCAACGATTTTGGTCCTGAGTGTACGACCATAATCATATGATTATCGTAGAAGCTGCAGTTTTGTTTAGAGTGTTAATGAATGATTTGATAATAATCCAGGAATTGATTCAAGAATTGAGCTTCATGGCCGCATGTAATCGTGCATTTGGAATCTATGTCTAAGTTAAATCTTTTGCTGCAGGTACCAGGTTATCCGAGTTGGGGGGAAAGGCATGTCAGATCGTCATAAATGGTTGGATATGTTTGAAGACGTTCGTGCAGTAGTCTTCTGCGTTGCCTTGAGTGACTACAACTCGTTGTGGAACGATAGATCTGGCAATCCTAGCAACAAGATGATCCAAACGCGAGATCTATTTGAGAGCATACTCAGACACCCCTGCTTCCAGGATACTCCGTTTGTCTTACTACTAAACAAATACGACGTCTTCGAGGATAAAATAGAGAAAGGAGTGCCACTCACAACGTGCACTTGGTTCTCTGATTTCCGTCCGGTAGGCACATCACACTACACGGCACAGAACCAGGCGCAGCAGGCATATCAATATATCGCTCATAAATACAAGGAGCTGTTTAATAGTGTGAATTGTACAGGTCGTAAGCTGTTCACATTCCAGCTGAATGCCCTTGATAAGACTACTGTTTCTGGAGCCTTCCAGTACGTGAAGGAAATTCTTAAGTGGGAAGAGCATAAAGCACAAGGCTGGGGCATGATTCCGGAGGAATCGTCTTACAGCACAGATATAAGCTCATTCTCTCAGCGCTCCATGCCACGTCTACCTGATTTATTCAGAAGGTGAGCATTTAATTTGTACTTTTGAGTCTTATTATTTCAAGATTTTGAGGTCTGTGTTTGATGTTGAGATCTCTGTTATGGAGGATGTGAGCTGAAATTGAGAATTTACAACCCAGATGTATAAGAGTAAAAGTTGCATATTTTGATAGAAGAGTTTTTTAATTGTTAGACAATATCTTAATTATAGCTTGTAACTTTATGTCTTGGCAGGCAACAATATTAAACGATATGAATTGGACGAAGTGGAGGACTGCAGGTTAAGGTGGGTAAGCTCCGAAGTAGCTGTGATTACAGTTATAAGTGTGAGCACACCGCCAACTCCTGAATTAGTGGACTCCATTGAGTCAGAGTAGGAATTAATGAATCAATTACGTGTCATGGTGATAAGGAAAGTGGTGGTTTGTTCTGCAGCACTTCTTCGAACACCCAACTGTAGAAGTGCAGCGTATACTTTGATTTGCACATAAATTACTTCTTGTAGTTAGAGGTGATCAGGTATTTGCGAGAAGATGTAGGAAGTCCAGTTTAATCGACTTTTCGATTTTGGTGAACAGGATATTTCCATCCATCAATACGTGTACTTTTACTTTACAAGCATAAAATTTCAGTGACATTCTGTTACCACATTTGATGATACGGTACACTTTTTACTTGCTCTGTCATACAACTTACAACATTCAAATAATTGGTTTGCTGTAGTTCGTGCTTGTTCGACTGATATCATCACCCCTTGCTTTGAACGAAGGGCAAAATAGTTCTCATCCTCATCATCGAATCTCAACGCAACATCAGCATCCAATGAAATGTGAACTGAGCATGTGCAAAAAGTCCATGCCCAAAACAACTCATTGCCTGTACCCACTGAACTCGTCAAGTCCTGTCTGCACAATTCTCTCCAATTTCCTCTAAGTGCCAGGGCTAAGACGTTAAGATCCTAACCCCTACACCATATTCCATTCACACCAATATTCATGAAAAATGGCTGGGTAGTGTATGGACTGTTGAAGAGAAAACCTATGTCTGTTGCTTTGTATTTATAGTGTTTTTAGTTTTCTCTTGTTTAATTTGAAGTATTTATTAATATGTATTTGTTTGTCGTGAATAGGTTAAGTAAAGCAAGTATTATACTTTTCAAGTATTTTGGTAAATGGTGTGAGGATTTATTGTATGTGTGTGGGATTTGTAATTGAATTGAGGGTATAATTATAAATATGGTAGTATATGGTTTTCATGTGCTTTGTTTTGTGGCAAAACCAGTAGGCCAAGGCCGCAAGGTACTTTTGTTGGTATTTTGTAAGGTATCTTGTAAGGTGTGATGGGAATATTTTTTATTTGAAGTACTCATTACCAATGTTCATGTGCGTTTCTCTATATACATAATTGAGATTGTTAATACATGTTATAACACATTTATGTTTGTGTTACAATGTGTTATATATGACGTTTCAACTGCGTTATAAAATGTGTTATGTCGCGAATTAGTTGACGTTATTGTTCATGTTTACGAGTGTTTGTCTGTGTCATAATGGACGCTGTCTATGCGTCAACATGAACATTGCATTGTGTTTCTTTTTACACAAAATTCAAATTGGATGCGTTAAATGGTTGACATGGTAAATGTCATCCTACGTCTAAAGACGTTTCCGTAAACACGTTAAAATAGGTGACACAAGTGTTTATCAGCGTCAAACAACGTCAAACAGTGTCAAAGCTAATGTCCAAGACGCACTTCAAAAACATGTCACACTGCGTTTACATGGACACAAAATAATAGAAATCCAGGATCACGTCACGTGTCACATACTCAGCCATTGAAAACCTAAGCGACATGTCAGATTTCCACGCTACATCAGCAAATTTTTCATCCATTAGAACTACGAAGACTTGCCCACGTCATATCTGACGTGGAATTAAAAACATTGAGTAATGTCCATGTTAGATTCAACGTGGAATGCACAAAAGAGGGAAATGCTCGTGTGGCAAGTAAATTACTCCCCAATTTATTGACCTTAGGTAACTTCCATAACACTTGAATAACGTGTTTTAATGCAGCACGTTAAAGCAAAAAGACATCCGTGACCTTTTTGGCCTTTTTGCGTCAAACTGCGTCAAGCCGCGTTAAAAATTGTGTTTTTAAGCGTTACTTTTGACACTGTTTTCCTCTAGTGTAAGGTGTGAAAACCTTATGGAACACAACTTTAGAAAAAGTCGCAATCGTAGAAAGAGGTGCAAACTTAAGGATGCCCCTTTTCTTAAAAGGTATACTCTTTGGAAAATATGGTATAGCACCTCCTCCCTTGTTGTAAAGAAACATTACATGAATGAGAATGTGTGTCCTAGCTTGGTTGAAACTAGCTTTGTAAAAATTTGTTGGTACATTAAGTTAAGGTTTTATACAAGAGAGTTGTATATGAATTCTTTATATATGAGTGTTGTATGTTCATTGTGTAATGCATTAGCTTAAGATGAATGATGTTTTGTATTGTAAAAAAATAAGAATATAAAATAATCTTCATTGTCAATTAAGGAAACATGTTAATTCTTATGTTCCTTAAGTGTGAGTGTGTGAGCACTTAGATCTTAAGTGAGTTGAGGCTGTAATTCTATGTCGGCCCTTAATTTTTCGCAGATCGTTATCTGCTCGTCGTTACGAAGTGATTAGGGTTTTGGTCCCCTGCC
Organism: Ceratodon purpureus; assembly: GCA_014871385.1. Classification (NCBI taxonomy): domain Eukaryota; kingdom Viridiplantae; phylum Streptophyta; class Bryopsida; order Pseudoditrichales; family Ditrichaceae; genus Ceratodon; species Ceratodon purpureus. The sequence goes on from CM026422.1 coordinate 423,213, forward strand.
ATTCCGGTTGTTGCTCCTTGGCCGATTGAGGCTTGTGACGGGTGGTTGGGCTAAATTTTTTTGTGGCTTATCTCGGTCAGCCTTCCGGAGCTTGATCTTCTAAGGACAACCGGCTTAGGACCTAATGGTCACTACCTATCGTGCTTACTCTAATACTATTGGTTACCTAACTTCTAATTTTTTTGCTACATGCAATATTCACTTTCCATATGATCTGCATATACTTAAGCTTCTTCAACTATCCCACATTTAAGGGTATCCATTTCTTTCTTCATTTGATTCACTGTTGTCACCGTTTTTTAATTATTGCCTCTTCTATCATTTTGTTGAGACAAATTTGTTGTAACTTTGATGTGGCCCATTTTTCAACGCTTGAATGGTGTTTGCTAGAACTAAATTTACATCTCTAATTCGTAATCTCACTAATTCTTTGATAGTAAGTGTACTAATACCATCAAAACTTTTGAAGTGGGGTGAATTTGACATAGTTACCAAGGATTTTTCATTCTTTTAACAACTTTTTGTAAATAAATATATCCAAACATTGTATATTACATGATCCATTGTGTTTACCATTCTTAAGACAAAAATTGATCCAATGACATTTTAATCATCTATGAATTTTCTTATGGTTGCCTTAATTTCTAAGATGGTTTTCACCTTATTGAGGTTGCAAGCAATGAGAAGGATTGCATTCTTCCTTGCTATGTCATCCTCTAAGAGTTTCTAATTGTTTGCAAAATTGACATCATTTGTTTTGTTTGAAAATAATATTTTCTGTGCTTTAATTCTTTTAGCTTCTCCTAGAGAAGGTGCTTTATTCAAGCATATTCTACATCAACTAATTTTTGCACATTTGTCACCTCAAAATCAAAACCTCAACAACATCCATCTCTAACAATTTCCTCAACAAGTAAACCATTGTTTGCCATAGAGTAAAGGACTTGTGATTTTCACCAAGAACATGTTTGCAACAACAATGTCAATGTAAATTTGTTAAGCTTAAAGATGAAAGGCCTAATTTCTTAAAAAAACCTATATCCATCTATTTCAAGGTTTTTTAGGTGGAACTTAATAATTCTACTCCACTATTTTGACCCATGAAAATAAAGGACAAAAGAAGACTTTCTAAAACACCTCACCAGCCTCTATGTTCACCATACTAAGCCCTATTTTAGTTAACTCAAATACCACATCCCTATAGAGGTTTCTATCACCAATTTTGAATTGAATAGAGATATTGTAGTCTAAGGCAAATCCATGTTCATCCACTTCTACATCAAAGAGAATTTGAGTACGATTGAAGTGCATACCCTTGTCTCCATGAGTACGTTTATAAGGCCATATTTCTTATGTATTTTCCTTAACCTTTTTCTGACTTCTCAATGTATTTCATGATCAAAGTCTCTTAGTCACCAAATTGGTAAAGATTGGCATGCCATAACATGAGACACATTGATAGGTCAGAAAAGAGATGTATTCTTCTTAACCTTTTTCTAGCTTAAAAGTACAACGGCCACTACATGATGTTTGACACTTACAATTTCTACACTATCATCATTCACATCTTCGAGCAATTTTTTGTGACGATGATGCAATGATAGAAGACGGCCCATTCTAAAGCATTCAAAACATATACAACAATTTAGTTTGACTATAGTTTGAAATTTACTTCTTATCATCTTTACTTTAATTCATTTCTAAAAATAAGTTGTAGGCCTATCAAAAATGTAGAATGAAAGAAGAAGCTAAATTCTAAGTTGAGATAACCAAACAACTTTGACACCCATGACATTTGCATTTTCTACATACAATTTGAACACACTTATTCTAATACCCTACTACATGGGCAACACATATTTACATGATCTACTTCTAGCATAACATGTCTGCCTTAAAATTTGGACAAAGCATTTCTTCAACACCAATACAGACATCAATTAGACACTACAATCATAAATGAAGCCATTGCTATCTATTAAACAATCACAAGTTTGCTTCAACCAGTGGCTTAAAGTAGTTGTAAAAAAATGGTATTATGGCTATCAAAATATATTTTGATACATAACAACAAGTATTAAGCCTAAGCTATTTTGATTTTGCAAATGATTAAAGAAATAGAATTATGAAATTATCTAGGTTCAAGAGTTTGAAAAGAGGTGTAGGATGCTACTATATTTTCTTTGGTGATGCAAGTGCAGCTCAACTCACCGTAGTTGACCTCCCTATAAATCTTGTTTGGTACCGTAGCACCCTTCGTCACCTCCGCAACAATCTTAGTCACCTTTGTAGCAACCTTTAGGACCCTTGTCACCACTGCATCCTACATACCTCTCACCTCTATAGACACAGTCCTTGCTCACTTGCAGTCGCTCTATCGTTCATGGTTCTTTCACTTCTCATCCTCTAAACACACAAAACTTTCTCTTTTTCTTTGTTGCCCCCATTGTCCTTAATTGGTATTGTCTTTGGTATTGTCTTTGGTGAAGTCGTAACTTAGGCTACCACTATTCCTTTGTTGTTAATGCACCTTCCGCTCTTATTGACAATGCCTCTCCATTTGCCGCTTCACTCCCGTACGCCTTGTGCTCTTGCTCAAGCTCCACCACCCTCCACTTTCGCTCCAGCTCTAGCTCCATCCATTTGGTCAACTCTCATTCAACCGCCTCTTGCTCTATGATTTCTGTATCTCTTTGCTCACCTTTCTAGCATTGATGGAATTCTCTTGTACCTTCTTCCATTGATGTTCATTCTTTTGTTGCTATCATATATGCCTCTTCTTGCTAACAAGATTTCCGTTCTTCCTCTCGCACATGAGAGTCCCGCTCTTTCTCGATGTTGCCGCTTCTTCACCTATAGTCGATGGATCATATGTTGCTACCAAAGTTGTTGCTCTTCTATTGCTCATCTAAATTTTGTTGATGTTGTGCTCTATATTGTTGTTGCTTGCACTTGCACGGCACCTTATTCCTTAGTTCCTACACTTTACTCCTAGCTGTGGTTCTTCTTGTTTGTGCAGGTACACCTTGCAGGCTCGCGGTTGGCCATGTTGCTTGGCTTTAGCCTTCTGCAAGAATACCCTTTCTTCCTTACACTTTGATGAGTGCTCACCCCCTTCTTTGATTTGGTACTCTTGTGTCTTCTATTTCATGCTCTTAATTTGCTTCTCAATTCTAATCCTATCTTCTCATATTTGCCTTTCAAAATATGACTATTAATACCACTTCTCGTAAAAAGATAAATCAACTGTAAAAGTGGCAGTGCACAACAAGGAATGTGGTGTAGAATGATAAGGTCAAACTAATTTGCATGTGGTTGTTTATACTCTTTGAAGTGACAAATTTTATTGTATCATCTAATTGTTCACAACCTAGAAATAAGGCAAGTATTTTTTTGGTGTGTATTATTGTTTTACTTACGCCATTGAGTCGGCTAAGGTGCCGTCGTGTTGTAAAACTAAATTTTGATGCATGATTGCTTTTAGATGTATTGCTATATCTATCATCTGTGATATATTGATGGGTTCTTACGCCAAGTTCCTTTATAATTTGCAACGTAACTTGATGTGTTTTGCCATGAAAAGAGGCAATATGGCAAAGGTTAGGGAAATTTGCCTGCTTGGTGCCATTGCTATTTTGTTTCATATTGATAGAGCTCATACAGTCGAACCTCCATACTATGACACTCCATAATATGACAATATTATTGTTTCAAGCAATACACATGGAATAAGTCATATCTGTGACTAATCCATGGTTGCCACCTAGAAGTTAGGGCTTTCCAAACATGTCATAATAGAGAGGGACGACTGTATAGATGTCAATTTTTCTTCTGTAAGCTATCCTGGGTATAGACCTTCTAACAATGGGAAGGAAGCACAATAAAGTGGACCACAAAAGTGCTTAGCTCATTGTCAATTTCAGCTCGTTGTGTAAGCACGCGAGAAAGTGGCATCTAAAACTTTTTGATGGAAATTAAGTTTGGGATACAAAAAGTAGACTTGATGTACTATAACTTCCGAAATTTGCGTTCGTAGTTGTTGAGTTGAGACACCTCAATGAACACCACAATGAATACCACAAAGTTGAACAAAGTGAATGCAGTCATTTGAAAAAGTGACCGTATTACATTGTAGTTTTGACAAAAATCAGTTTTGACTTCGCGGGGCCCTTCGTATGTACATTACGCTTGTGGAAATGATCCGGGTGGCCGTGTTTGCAATCCTAGATTGGCAAGAAGTACCGCATGGACGTTTTTAAAACACTGTTTTCCGCAAAACTTTTTGGGAGGTTTTTTTCACCGAACATTGTTCTTCAAATTGGAAAAAACATCCTCTAAAGACAATAGAGGGCCCCAAATGAAGAAATTAAGACTTTGGAAAAGTTCATTTTCATGATTTAGAATTAGCGGTCAAATTAAGTTTCAATTGGAGATGTTTCTTTTATGGAGATGCCTTTACGACACCTTATGACACCTGAAAAAGTGACTAAAATGCTCAAAAACTACACCAAAATGCTCAAAAATCAGCTTTGAGATGTTAAAAACAGCACACTTCATATTCACTTCCTAGTGATCACATATTGCACTTGGTGGTCCACTTCATTGTGCTTCCCCCCAATGCCAGAGTACATATTCTTGTCTTGGATTCAATTCCTTGTAGGTTGTTATTCTTCCATTTTTCTTCCTTCAATTTGACCTCTTGCCCTTTGATTGTAGTTGGCTGGTTTTGGCTAATGCTGCGAATGTCAATGTGGTGATACATGCCACTTAAGTGGTCCTGCAATTGTCTTAAATCAACTGCAGCTTTGCATTGTTGTGGGTCTTTTGCAATGAAAAATGATAGTATGTAAAGTGTTGATTGTCTTTTTGTAACCTGTGAAGTGGTTGTTGGTAATTAGACCATCATGCATAGGTTGTGAAGCAGTAAATAATTCACTATTTTTGTTGATTGTTGATGAAGGGGGCTGCCATCGTGCAGTTGGTTGTACTCCGGCTATGGCTCAAGTCTTGTATTATTGTTGGTGCTTGTCGTAAGCACAGCTCTTATTTATCAACCGTTGTTTTATGTACGATTTTTGGAATGTGTGTTGTGAGTAGATTTGCTATTGTGTGTAACTTCTTTGATTTCTTGACATCTTGGTATTCTGCTTTTGACAGGGATGCATTGCAATAGTTAGGTTGAGGTGTGTGGTTGTTCATAATTTTGAGCACTTACCTCTATTCAAGTATCTGAAGTTTTACTAATGGCTTCAAAGTGTGTAGCAGACACTTACACATCCTGCTTCCTTGGGGTTGTCTAAATAGCTTTTATTTCCATTATATACACTTTCAATTTTTAGATGACTAACTTGTTCAGTGAGGAATACTTAGATGGTACGTTGGTGTCTTGAATGTTGGTATTGGAGCTGCATTTGAAGTAGAGCAATATTGTTGTGGACGTCTTTGCCTAAACAATCTATGTTGAATTGAGCACCTTATGTTCTAGAATATGTGGGCACAAGCATTGTCGTTGCGGATGCTCCATGCGTTAGTGATATAACTAGCTTGCTAAACAAGGCTAGTTGTTTGCTCTTGGCGGTGGTGCAATAGTTCTTACATATGTACTCTGGCATAGATATCAGCATTGTGATGTGTAGTACAACTTAGACCGACGTTGTAAATTTGAGAGGATAAATATCTCTCTAGTTTCAGTGCATTGTATAGTCTCAGGTAATCTATTTATGTAGGTAGGAAGAGATAAGAGCTAAGGGAGAGGAAGAATAAAACTATTACCAGAACATTTTGATCCAAATATGAAATTTGTTATTTCTCAATGTGTATCTCTAACGGATGTAGTATGTGTGGAGTTGTTTGAGCATGGACCTTCAAACTCTGACAACCTTCCTACAAATACTATGGATTTTAGATTTAGTCTGGTGGTGTGAAAGATTTGGGTAGATTCTTATTGAAGTACCACATATTAAGTCTAGCTCTAATTGGTAATACTCTACATAGATTTATACAACCAACAATTCATTGTTTCAAACACCACCATATTTTAACTAAAGCATAGCATTTGTCATCCCCATCTACAAATATGCCTCTTCAAACTCATCTAATCACTAGCTGCATGTGAACATGAAGAGATTTTAGCAAGCCCTACACATTGTTGGCCACATACCAAGCACTAGAGACTAACTTCCACTACTTCCCTTCACCAAAAAATTTGGAGTTCAATATTTATTTTTAATTTTCTTAAAGACCTTAATCCACATCATGACAACAAGTCTACTACAAGATTGTATGATTTCCATGTAACAATTCCATTTCCACTTATGGCACTTTAAAAACAATAGTATGTTTAAATTACTCTAAGAAGTTTTCAATGTTAAGGCATTACTTTTATTGTAGTTATACTAAATGTAAATTACATTTAGTCCATATATAATCACTCATGTCTGCCAAGTATTGTATTCTAATTGTCAATTTGTCATCTCGTCACAGCTCTTGGGGATCGACAGAAGGGTCCATCGAACTGCAAAGAGCAGCTGCCTCGCTTGTTGATGATTAGATGAAGCTGATCGGCACCACCCAGAGAAGCGCCCACCCGGCATGATCCAAAGACGCTCGGAACAACACAGAGCGGAGAGTACGTCCGTCCGGACTAACTTAACTGACAGGAGGTTAGCAAACCCAGGGAAGCCGGGCTTGATATGCCTGGAAACAGGCACTGGAAACATGCCAGCATGTATAGACGATCAGCCCCAGACAGACAGACAGACAGACATCATGTGCACTTACTCGCCCAGCTCTGGAAATAGCAACCAGTCCAGCCCTCGGCCCCTCCCAACTTGCAAGCCCAGATTAGAGGTCCAGGGTCCCGACTCCCGCGGTCCCTGCATCCATCCATCCATCCATGCATCCATCCATCCATCCATCCATCCATCGGCACCGGCGCCACCGTGGAGGTTCGGGAATCTCCTCATGCCCGTTTCCAGCCAAAACATAAAAGAAAACAAAACCCTCCGCATTCGCAACGCTCCTGGGCCCTGCTCTGCTGGTGAATTGCGCTGGCCACCAGCTAAATCTGCGATGGCTCCGAGTGGACCAGTTTTAGCATGGTCAGTGAGCTTTTGCCTTTATCTCCGATGGGATGGCATGGCAACTGAATAATGGTGGTGAGTCGGGCGTGGTGCCAGCCTTGCCTTGCCTTGCCTTGCCTTGCCTTGCCTTGGTAAGTTAGTACGTCTTACGTCGTGAAGGAGCGCATTTGAACCTTCTAGTGGTGCCGGTCCGCTTCTTTTCCAGGTGGGGTTCCATGTCGATGGTATCTGTGCTGCACTACTAGTTGGGAGTTTTGCGTGAGTGCTGGATGCACATTGGAGAGATTCGAGAACGGCATCGAACGACAGCACAAGTGTTTTTTATATTTTATATTTTCTAGGTTTTATTTCTCGCGGTGGTGGTGAAGGATTTGTGGGCATTAGGAGAGACTATTGACGGTTCGAGAGCCCAGATTCATGGTGGTGGAGCGCCGGGACGACCGTGTGTTCCCGAGCACCCAGAACCCGGACCTCGCGCACCCCAACCCCAGTAAACGCAACATGCCCCGGTCCACGGACTGGGTGGGCTCGGATCCAGAGATGAAGCGGAAGAAGCGCGTGGCGAAGTATAAGATGTTGAGCGTGGAGGCGAAGGTGAAGAACACTGTGCGGAGCAGCTGTCGATGGATCAAGACCAAGTTCATGGAAGTGCGCTACGGCTGGTATGCTTGATCTCGGACTTCCAGCAGTTTTTGGTAATCTTTCAGCAGTGGCATTGTAGAGATGGCTCAATGGCGCGTGCGATCAAGCGTTTCACGACGCAGGTGAGGTTTCTGTAGAGCATCCCTGTGGAGAATGTGTAAAGAGTGCAGCGTTGTCGAGGATCACCGGGATTCACTCATTCGGAACCGGATGTTGGATGAATCTGCATGCGTGTGTGTGATCATAGTTTAGCTCTGAGGATATCATGTATTAGAGAAATATCTGGTCTAATTGGACCATTGCTTTAGTGTACTATTAATTTAACGGAAGAGGTATGATGCGCTTCATATCTGAGCAGGTGAAGATTGAATGATCGACTTGAGTAGTCATGATGTGTGTAGGGGTGCAGTATCGTTAACATTCTGGCTTGTTTTTATTTTTATGAATGGATACTTGATAAGAATTGCATTCGCTTTCACAATAAGTTGCGGGAACGATTCAGTTCTATTATTGTACCTTAACTCTTCTTTTGAGGTGTATTTGTGTAGATAATGGTTGGGGCTAGTTTGAACGTGGTTGATTTAAATGCTAGGAAAAATCTCAGCTCAATCCTTGGGTGACGAGATAGACTGACAATGGAGAAATGGGATTTAAAATCATGTTACGGGATGAGAGATTGTTGGGGTATGTAAATGACCTTCTTTGCAGCAGATTGAACATGAATAAAAGGGTTCCCAGAATTGTTCCACAGTTCGAATGCGCTACGTCAGCCTGCAGGATGTGACAATCAGAAATCTTTCGCGTGGAATAATCTCATAATTTTCGTTTCGTATACCCTTTTTATGGATGATCAGAAGGTCAGCGATATTTAGCTAGTCTCGGTTACTCGCTTTGCTTATCATACTCCATGTTGAAAAAGTGTACGGATCGATTGGATAGCAGTGCCTCACTGAAAAGTTCCAGTTGCTAAGTACGAAATGTATTTACGACTATCTGCAAGTGAAATTTTCTGTTGACAGCTCATTAAAAAACTAATTGTCGTGTCGTAGACATGAAGTAGGTTTCAGTGTATATCGTAATGAAATCCAGCTTTATTCTGCTCTTTTGCCCATATGTAGTCGAAGACGGCATTGTATATCATTCAAAAAGCGACAAGTAAAACCGCATTCTAATTTCTATAATCACCAGTTTATCATCACTAGTTAGCACGCCCTCTTGTAACGCTGTGCAGATGAAGTATCGTGAATAACAACAGTGCAATCACCGATGCTCAAGTCAAGTTGCAGTAGATGCAGACGAAACGGATACAGAATAACATAATATTATGGGATGATGTTTAGTCCCATCACAGCACAAATGAGGTAACAACCTTTGCTGAGGTCATGCTTAAAATGGGGTATGTTTTACGAACTCAGTGATGGAACTCTCTTCTGCATCTTCCAGGGCCCACTTTAAGGTATACACACCTATGACCGATCGACCGATCACTTAAGCATTTCAGCATAGTAAATCTTGGGTATTCAATAAGGAGTTATTTTTCGTGCGTAGTATCGTAAGGTTCATGAAGAATGAGCATTTTTTCAGAATTAATTCAGTAAAATTCAAATTACTACAAATTTTTTTGTCCAAAAGTGGCACTGACCCATGAGTGACATATAGGTGTACCAATGACCGACCATACTCAAATTAGTGAACAACAACATGTCCATAACACTCATAGAGGCATTCTATTGGAGGATGCATTCTAAATCTACTGTTCATCAATTATCGGTCACTGGTTTCCCATTGTTCTGGAATGGGGAAGCCTACATATCAGTCATGGGTAAGTGATCCCTCATGGGTGTGTATACCTTAGACTCACTTCAGACTGGGGAAGCATGAGGGAGCTAGGAGAAATTGCACTTTCTCATGTAATGTGAAGTAGGCTGACAAATAATCAGTGTCAGCCATGTCTTCCAGTCACCTACACAAACTTCGGGAGGATCTTCCATTTAAAAGACAATAAAAGGCCTAGATAATTGTAATTGAATATTACGCCACCTTGAATCCTAAGAGGATGTCTTCACCAGAAAGCATATGCACCGCAGTCCGTCATTAAGGACCATATTTCTACTAGTGAAAGTGAATGCAGTCATTTGAAAAAGTGGCTAGAAAAGATTAAAAACTATCTAAAAATCACTTTTGATGAAGTAGGGCCCTCTGTATGTTTAAGATGTATTCTAAAATAGTCAATTCATATACTCATTAATTGGTGTAGGGTTTCAAAAGTACTGCAAGGATGTTTTTTAGGAGGGTCTTTTCCGCGATACTTTTTGTCACTTTTTTTCACCAAACATTGTTTTTTAAATTGAAAAAAACATCCTCTAAAGACAATAGAGGGCCCCAAGTGAAGAAATTAAAACTTCGGAAAAGTTTATTTTCATGATTTAGAATTAGTGGTCAAATTAAGTTTCAATTGAAGATGTTCTTTTTATGAAGTTGCGTACAAGATACCTTGTGACACCCTAAAAAGTGACTAAAATGTTCAAAAACTACACCAAAATGCTCAAAATCAGCTTTGAGCTTCAAAAAACAACACACTTCATATTCACTTCCTAGTGATCACACATTGCACTTACTGGTCCACTTTACCGTGCTTACACCCGTAACACCTAGGTTGTCACCCTTTGTACATTAGTAACTATGTCCAACAAAATGACTAAAGAATGAGTGACGACAGCATGTGCATGATTCTTGCAAACTCAAGCCACATGATTTCCAAGTGCACAGGACGTGTGTAGAACCACTATAGCACACCAAATTACAGTCATGGTGGCGGCTATTTTAGCGGGCTCAAAGTGGTGAAGCGTCCAGTGCATGACGATTTTGCCAATCTACGATGCGAAATTCTGTGCTCATAAGTGCGCATCGTGAGAGAAAATGGAGTGGACAATGCTTGTGAAGTCAGGGTTGTCACGGACGTCCGCGACGCTCGGGACGTGGGGACGTCCGCAGACGTCCGCCAGCGCCACAGGACGTCTGCTAGCGCCACAGGACGTCCTGTGACTTAGAAAAAAAAATCACCCGCACAGATTTCACCCCGGGGTGAAACCACACATTGAACGGGGGAGGATGGGTTGCGGGAGCAGAAAGCGGCCGTCGCCGCAGTAGAGGGGGCCGTCCCCGGCGACCGCCCCTTGCCGTCGCCGCGGTCGGGGAGGCCGTCCCCGGCGACGGCCGTAAATTTAAAAAAAAAAAACCCGAATCTTAAAATCTTCATAACTTCTTCAAAACGTATCCAAATCGGGCTTATGAGGTGTTTTTTGGCATCTAAATTTCCTGTAGATGCCAAAAAACATCTCATAAGTCCAATTTGGACAAGTTTTGAAGAAATTACGGGAATTTTGAGATTTCGGGGAGTTGAGGGGACGGCCGTCGGCGGAGACGGGGGGGGGGGGGGGGGGGGGGGGCCGACCCCGCTGACGGCCGCGGAGACGGCCCCCCATCCGCGTGGAGGCGGGGTCTCGCAAGGCCTTCCTTCTTCTTTTGGGTTTTCTCTAGAGACGGCCTCCCCTCCCCTCCTCCCCTCCTCCCCTCTTCCCCTCGTCCAACCTTGACAAAAAAATTCTATTTCTAGATACTCTAAAAACAAAATCATTACCGAATTAGAAATTTCAGACATATCCCTGAAATCATGAAAAATGTCCAAAAGATTTTGTAATCGGGATTAGGGATCCGCCTTGATGTTGGGGTATACTTTAGAAGGAGATATTTATGCCGTTCAATTGTTGGTGCTCTACTATGGTTTGCAAATATAATCCCAATGTCTAGAAGGAAGATTACATTTGTTTTGGAAATGAAATTATGGCCCATGGGCCTATAGAAGAGGGAGGTATACAATGGGTGGTACAACTTAAAAGGTAATGAGAAGCTAATAAAAAATAATATTCTTTTATTTGAAGACATTATTTCGTTAGGTAATAAAATTAAAGGAGAACTCGACATGGATTTCTCTTACATTAATATGACAAGTTTGTATGTTTTTGGCTTTAATTTTATATGGCAAGACAAATCCTTTTTTCCATAAATGGAACATTGGAATTAAATAAAGGATAAACTTGAAATTTAGAAATGAATTTGAATGAGAGGATTTGGAAGGTATGTTGTAGAGGAGGTAACACTTAGAAATTAGATTTCAAATCAAATTAGATAGAGGTTGAAATTGTGTGAAGGAGCTTGGAGGACACATTAAATAGAATTGAAGTTTGTAAAGTTGAATTAGAAGTCGAAGATGGTGGACAAAAAATTCATTATAAGTGATAGAGGATAGAAATTTAAATACAACAAATTTTAGTTCTAATAATAAATAAATTGATTAATTAATTAAAAAACCAAGCAATCTGACAAGGGTGGATGTTTAATTTTAAAAGGTGAGTGAATTTTGAAGGTTTGGGAGTTGACATTAAGAGAACTGTTTCTTGCTTTTGAAATGAAGGATATGCTAGTATTACATTTGAGTACTTGGGCAAGTGAATGCCACATTGTTTGCCTTCCATTCCTTTTAGACAAACACCGAGTCTATATGGCTTAAAGTTTAACAAATCTCGTCAATTTTTTATTCTGAGACTTATGAATTTTTTCCATCTTAAAGGTGATTCATTATCATTATTTTTATGAATTACGAACATAACATGTGGATTCATCTAAATGTGGAAATACAAACACATACTTTATAGCCAAAAATTTATATTTGTTTATTTATTTATTTAAGTATTTAATTATTTTGTATTCTTTCCTTAGTCTCCGATTCTATCTTTTATTTTTATACTTTTTCCATTTGCCTTCCATTCTATCTTCTTGTTATTTTATTATTACACTATTATTCCATTCTATACTCTTAACTTTTTATTATTACACTATTTTTCCATTCTATCGTCTCTTTAGTTTTTTATCTTAACATTATTCTTCCATTTTATCTTCTCATTTTCCCTATCCTTCCATTCCTCTCCCATCATCTATTTATTTATTTAATATTCCTCTAATCTGTCTCCCATTCTATCTTTTTATTTTTAACTATTGGAAGAAAGGAAAAATAAATAAAAGATTAGGGGATTATATTATGTACAAGACAATAATAAAAAACAGACAATTGAAATAAAATACAATATGACAGTAAATGAAACATAACAAATAACCGCGAGCCAGACAAACTACAATGGGAAAAGGTTTGAAGGAAAAAGATGTGTATAGAGAAGATAGATATCAAGGGAAAAAACAAAAAATAAAAACAGTACATGAGAGGTAATAATAAATCAAAAAGATAATTAGAATAAAAGATCAAATAAAAAATAATAATAATAATTGCAAGAGTGGAAATGACATACAAGAAGAAATGAGGAGTATGAAGTGAATAGAAAAAACCATGTCATTGTGATAACATTACGGCAAAAGAAGAAACTAAATAAAAATATCCAACTTAGAAAGGACTTTTTTCTTAAAGATTAAAGGATTAGATAAAACACGAGATAATAATTGGAAAATAGTTAAATATAATTACATAGAATAAAATGGTATTTGAAAACATAAGAAATAAGTTCAATAACACTAAGATATACAAACTACAATGAACATAATTTTAAATACTCAAGAAAGCAATTAATTAGGAAAAGATTATTTTCATAGAAAAAAGGATTTGTCTTGCCATATAAAATTAAAGCCAAAAACATACAAACTTGTCATATTAATGTAAGAGAAATCCATGTCGAGTTCTCCTTTAATTTTATTACCTAACGAAATAATGTCTTCAAATAAAAGAATATTATTTTTTATTAGCTTCTCATTACCTTTTAAGTTGTACCACCCATTGTATACCTCCCTCGTCTATAGGCCCATGGGCCATAATTTCATTTCCAAAACAAATGTAATCTTCCTTCTAGACATTGGGATTATATTTGCAAACCATAGTAGAGCACCAACAATTGAACGGCATAAATATCTCCTTCTAAAGTATACCCCAACATCAAGGCGGATCCCACAATCCCGATCACAAAATCTTTTGGACATTTTCCATGATTTCAGGGATATGTCTGAAATTTCTAATTCGGTAATGATTTTGTTTTTAGAGTATCTAGAAATAGAATTTTTTTGTCAAGGTTGGACGAGGGGAAGAGGGGAGGAGGGGAGGAGGGGAGGAGGGGAGGGGAGGCCGCCTCTAGAGAAAACCCAAAAGAAGAAGGAAGGCCTTGCGAGACCCCGCCTCCACGCGGATGGGGGGCCGTCTCCGCGGCCGTCAGCGGGGTCGGCCCCCCCCCCCCCCCCCGTCTCCGCCGACGGCCGTCCCCTCAACTCCCCGAAATCTCAAAATTCCCGTAATTTCTTCAAAACTTGTCCAAATTGGACTTATGAGATGTTTTTTGGCATCTACAGGAAATGTAGATGCCAAAAAACACCTCATAAGCCCGATTTGGATACGTTTTGAAGAAGTTATGAAGATTTTAAGCTTCGGGTTTTTTTTTTCAAATTTGAGGCCGTCTCCGCGGCCGTCGCCGGGGACGGCCGGCCGCGGGCCGTCTGATCCCGCGGCCGTCGCCGTGGCCGATCGCGGGGACGGCCACGGGGATGGCCGCGGGATCCGACGGCCCAGGAGGGCCGCGCACATCTGACGGCTCGCGATGTGCCAGCACGGCCGCATCTTGGCCGTCGGATCGAGGTGCGGCCGTCCTTAGCGACCCCGCGGCCGTCCCCGCGAACGGACGGCCGAGATGAGGCGTGGTGGCGGGATCGGCCGATCGAACGGTTGGGGGATGTTTTTACCCTCCTAAGGTCGCATAATTATTACCGCGACGTAATTCTCGAGCGTCGGGGACGCCACGTCCGGGACGGGGGACGTCCGGGTCAGTGGTCCGGACGTTCGGAGCCGGGTTGGACGTCTATTTGAACAACCCTGTGTGACGTAAATAGCATTGCCGATGATAGTAGGCGGTTTTGTGTGATTAAAGGGTGTCTTGCAATGATGGAATGCAACTGTGTGGCCGAAAACTTGCTGCAGTGGCCTAGATCAAGTACGTTTGGATTCAATGGCGACATTTCGGAGACCTGCGGCTAGTTGGATGCAATTCACGGAGGACGAATCAGATGATGATGAGCTGATCGAGGAGGACTTGGGCTGTTTGGAGGATGACGGAGCTGGCGAGGAGGTGGACATCGACAATCGAAGTGACAGTGACGTAAACTTACCTGCTGGTTGCAGTGAAGGAGTGAGCCTCAGGAGTGATCAACTGAGCTTCGGGAGTGATTGACCGAGCTTTGGGAGTGATCGACTGGGCTTCAGGAGTGATCAGGTGAGCAGTGATATTGTCCGAAGCGTAATATCTGTTTTTGGATTATTTGATTCTCGTCGTTGCAAGCGATTTGCTCTTCATATTTATGATAGCTATGAGATGAATATTTGCAATAGACCATATCCATTCTATCGCCCTGGTCACGACCTGATTTTCTGCTTGCCTTGGAAATTGCAGTGAACTCTCAAGCATAGAAGTATTTGTAATCTGCGAGTTTTTTTAGCCTTTTTTGTGACTTGCATCTGTACGGTTGCATATTGGAGTTCAAATTACCTACGTTCTAAGATGTTGTTCTCCTGGCTACATTGAAAAAAACATTTCGATATGCTAAACTGCAAACAGGTTTATATGGACTGACTTTGGTTTATCCTTGGATGTTTCAAGGACTGCACTCGCGCATGTCGTCGTTTCGACGGGTCTCCAGTGCAAGCAATTTCAATCCGCTCGGGCCTTAGCATCCACACGAATGCAGTGATCAGCCCCACGCTAGTGCGGCCCAGCGTTTGTTCTATTCTCCAGCGAGAGTTCAGACGTCAAGGGGTAGGGGAGGTACGCATTGGCAAGGCGGGCAGTCGTAGAGGTGTGATCCTGCTCAGCAGTCTGAAGGCAGAGGAGCGGCCAGAACAGAGAGGAGGTTGTAGAACGGCAATTAGACTGCAGAATCTTTATGGGTAGCAATTGCAGACATCAACAACGTTACCCCAATACGTGCAGATGTGTGTGTGCACAGGATCCGAGCTTCAAGCCTCCGAAATCATTTGATGGGACGATCGCTTGGATGACACCGTGGAAGGCCAAGGGTACTCTTTGCAAGCGAAGAAGGCATGTTGGTGGATTGGATTTTGAAAATGCAGATCATTGGGCACCGTGTGACCATATCGCAGTGCCACCTCAAGGTTGCGGAAATAACGCAGCTTTGAAGCACTCCATTCACAAATGGAATCCCGGGTCAAGGATGGGTGAAGTGGTTTAGGGTGAGGCATCCGGAGTTGACACTACGGCACTCTCAGGGTCTAGAAGCAGGTCGCGCTCGAGGCTTGTGCCCTGACAATGTGGCCTCTTTCTATGCGAATCTATCAATGCTCTCTGAAACTCACAACTATGGTGCCCATCAAGTATGGAACTGTGATGAATCGGGTACTCAAGCACGTCGCAACGGTGGAGGAGTGGTTCTGGCGAGGACGGGTTCAAGGAGTGTACATACCGTCATGCCTGACCAGCGTGAGTGGCTGAGCGTGCTGGCATGCATAAACGTAACGGGTGATATGATTCCTAATTTTAAAATTTTCAAAGGTAAAAGATTTCGTAGAAATTTCATTGAAAAATGTGAGGTGGGTGCAACTATGGCTATGCAGCCACGGGCTTGGATGACAGGCATTTTGTTTTCCAAATGGCTCTTTCATTTCATTGAAGCTGTGAAAAATATGGGAGGTATTTCAACTACTTGTCAACACGTGTTGATTTTGGACGGCTATAATAGCCATATGACACTAGATGTTGTGAGACAGGCCAAGGAAGTGGAGCTTGACATGATCACCTTGCCCTCCCACACCTCTCACGCACTTCAACCGCTTGATGTGTCCATTTTCAAGCCATTCAAAACAGCGTTTCGAATGTGCAGGGATGTGTGGTCCATGAGCCACAAAGGTCAGCCAGCAACAAAGGAGATACTGGCACAATGGGTCTCTTTGTCTCTCCGTAAGGCCATGACTGAAAGAAACATCAAAAAAGGATTTGTGGCTTGCGGAATTTGGCTCATTGACGATAGCAAGATGGTCGGGAAAATGGCGCCCAGCGAGTGTTTCCGTGCAGTAGAGGAAGAGGACCCCAATTTGTCCTCCGGAGTGAAGCGGTTGTAGCTCGAGTTGGATGGACTGGTCGTCGAGGATGTCACGGATGACCATATCATTCTTGAGACTCAATCCAAGAGCTAGGTGCCGCAATAGTACTTTGTCTCAGAGGTGGTCGATGAAGATGGGAACCTGCAGGTGCTCGACAGCGGCCCCGATGTTGTAGCGCATCAAGGCGACAGTCTGCCAACCTCCGCACAGCCCAGCATCATGTCGTTCCTATCCCTCCCAGAACATGTGCGCCCCGCACAGCGAGACCGCGGAGATCAGTCCCTTGTAGACTATTCTCGCAGCATCATATTGACGACGGAAGAGTACCTCACCATGATGGCAGAGAAGTCGGCAAAAAAGAAGGCAGCCAAGGAAGAGCGAGAGAAGAAGCGCAGTGAAGCGCAGAGGATGAAGCGCCGACGCCAAGAGGAGAAGTCGCAAGTTGCGGCTGCAAAGATCAGACGTCGTGAAGAGCGCGAGAGGAAGCGAGCATTCGACGCCTTGTGGACGCCCGCCGCTTGCACTGCCGCCGGAGAACGCCTTCACGCCCTCATAAAACATGCCGCCCCACGCCAAAAGAGCATCACAGAAATTCAAGCGAATTGCAATAGAACGTCGACGTCTCTAGAAGGGTGGGCTCTGCTCTAAGCATTTAGCTCCACTCATTGAGCCAGTTTGCGTGCACTGCGGTCCAGCAATGACCGGGTTTGGTATATAAAGTGGGCGGTTTCTGTGCTCCAAGCTTTCTGCCTGGAGACTTCTCTGCCGATGATAGTGGGCGGTTTTGCACTTCAATGTGCGCAGTGAAGGAGTTACAGTAGGCAGTGGAGGAGTTACAGGAGGCAGTGCAGGAATTACAGGAGGTGCATCTGCTCACCTTTACATTCATGATTACAGCTGGATGTGCATGCATGTGCAACCAGGTGATGGGCGGATTTGAACACCACCATGACTGAGTTCATATTTTCCCATCACCGGCATTAGTGGCAGCAAGGCACAATTACAGGGTATGTAGTTATCAAGACTTTAAAAAAAATTTATTAATTGAGCCGGGCAAGTTTTTCTGTGTGCATGATTCTAAATGGTTCCTCTCCCTCTTGCAATTCTGTGTAATTTTTGCAACCCTTTTTGCCGTAGTCTTGACTGGGGAATCGCTTAAGTGCACGGTTTAAGCACCGTGTACCTTAAGTCTGCATTGCTCCCAGCTGCGGTGATTGTACTCTCTAGGTCTAAGACTCACTAATCTGCAGTGGAAATGAGCTACTAGCTGATTCAATAACGTTGGAATTGAACTAGGTGAAACTTGTCTGCATTGATTTGCCCAAACTCTGCCGAATTAGGGTTGCGCAGATAGAGACTCAAAAGCCATGTACTAAGGTGACGCTAGCCTGGATTAGCCATCTATCACTCAGGTACACTCTTCCTGGATTCCTACAATGAGAGCTTGAGCATATTCAAGCTGAAATCAGCGAGCCATGGCCTCACGACTGATTGCCAGCCGCGGCGTCCCTCCCTTGGTGGTGAGGCTTTTCCTTTGATGCTCCCGTTCCGGTTCAGTTTGCACTTTGGTAGAAAGTGACCACAAGTACAGGTACAATTTCAAACTGGATGGTAAGGTCTGTTTTCAGACGGACTGATATTTAGACATCGTGCATCAAAAGCATGTACGACCTAAAAGACATGAGGAGTACATGAGCATGTACTATCAAGTGAGAGAATACGAATCAGACATCAAAGAGATAAGAATTGCACAAAGTTCTGGTCACTTTATTCTTTGGATAATAACGCCTATACCAAGGCAAAAGGCAGCACAACTTCGTGTGATCGTCCCACCACACGTTAATAAATCAAGTGCAAAATGTTTTAATCATTTGCCAAGAAGAGCAGGAAATAAATGGCGAGCTCATTGCTGATCCACGTGTGCAACACACGTAGTGTAACGATTGGCTTCCAGCCAGATCCTGTCGGCAACTTGGAAACACGTCTCGGAGGGACACCAAGACCTCCGACAACCAAATTCTCTTCTACAGAATTTCTTCAAAATGATAATGCAAACGCAAGTTACTTAGCTGCGGTAGGACCTTTGGCTTTTCCTTTTAGCGTGGTAGGAGTGACTGCTGTGTCCCTCATCTAATTCAGAGTCAACCAACTGCCAGCGGGTTACCTCAATATTGTTAGTAGGGGGGTTGGACGCGCCCTTGGACTTGAGCTTGCGGGAGATTACAGGTTCGTCCAGCTCTTTCTCAAGACTGTCCCTAGGTCTATCCCCAAGACTATCCTCGTAATGTTTTCTATGTTTCCTTTTCTGTTTCCTTTTGGAATCTTCCGAATCGTAATCCACAGGCTCCTCGCCTTTTGACTTGGAGCGGCTATGGTGTCTCTTAAATTTGGGCTTTTCTATCTCTTCCACCTTTGTACTCGCTTCAATCTCGGCGTCATCATACACATGGTGACGTCTCTCTTGACGTTCTCTCTCACGCTTACGCCCTAGCTTCAAGCGAAGGTCCTGAGGCTCTGGAGGGAGATCAGAGTGACCCGAGTCCTCAGGAATTTCCCTCTTGCTAGTCCTGTAACGACTCTCTCCGCTGAGATTGATGCGCTTACTGTTCGATTCCATCCTACGGCTTTTCTGAGATCGAGAACCCTCCCTGTCCTGCCTTTCTGGTAAAACTGGAGCGTCATGCTCAGAGCTATACTCCACATACTCTCTGTGCTGCCTACTGCTCTCTTTCTCGCGTCTCACATCCGGCACTTTTTCATCACGATCACCACGACGTGCAGGACGTCGAGGCTTAAGTTCATCAAGAGAAGTAACATCATCATCATTAGAGAGGTGAGGCCTCCGAGAATGGCGATTGTCAACCACTATCCTATCAGGAGCTTTTTTACGCTCAATCCTGCCACTTTTGGGTTTTCGATACTCAGTATCATCTGAGTAATCGTCCCCAGACTCACGGTCCACATCATGTTTCCGCACATGGTCATCATGATCTGAACGCCTCTCCCTTGTCTCTTTAAACCTACGATTCTCCAACTCTGGTGATTGATGTCGAACATTCCCTTCCCTCTCTCTTGGATAAGGAGGCTCAGGAGACCATTCTCTGCATTAAGACAAAGACACGGATGAGCTCTAGCACAAAAATGCTTCACGAACATGCCTAGATGTGGGCTCTGTACCACTGTAACTTCCACACTTTCGTAGCTAGAGTTTCTGATAACAGAAACTCACGATAATCAGAATTTAACTAAGCCACGTGCAGTTTTACAGACGATGACTCAAACCAATCAAAGAATATCAAAGATGATATGACAGTGACTGAAGATGTATCCTACGATATGAAGACTACTGATAGCTGTGGTTATCTAAAGCACGGGTAAAGCATACAGAATTACACAGAATTGCAATAAGATCGTAGGTTAATGCCCTGATAAAAGATTTCAAAACTGGACCATATCATCCACAGCAAGAGACATAAATTCCCGATGGACAATTGTGAACTTCGAATAGATAAAGCTAACAGGCTGAAATAAATCAGGATTCGCATAAAACCTACAAAATTGAGTTAAATTTGTAATGGTCATGCTTACAAACCTCTCAGAATGTTCCATCATCCGATGCTGGCGATGACGCTCTTGACGTTGTCTCTCTTGAACTTCCAAAAACTCCTCTCGAGTCATAGGAGGTCTGTCCATTACGCCCATCATACCAGGTCCATTCCTCATGTAGCCACTGTACACCCAATCCGGAAACGACACATGGTGATCAATTTCCAAAATCTATAGAAACATCTGCAGAAATACAGATAAGTGATGCTTGCTTACACATATCTTCGTCTTAAATAAACACAAAGATAGTTAGTATAGCACATATAACCTGAAAGTGAGAAATCAACGAAGAACTAAAATACGTACCCGTGATGAGGAACTCCAGGATACATCGGAGGCATTCCAAACGGAGGTCCACCATATCCAGGACCGGGCATCATTGGCCTATCGAACGGCATAGGTCCAGGACCAGGCCCATGCATACCTTCGCCGTATCCGAATGGGCCAGCATGCGGATGCATTGGAGGGCCATGCCATTCCATATTGTAGCCCCCACCGTAAGGAGGTACACCAATGGGAGGCATTCCTGTATCAGAGATCCAGTAAGGAAAGATAAAGTTTAGCCTCAAAACGAACAGTTACTGGCCATTGAAAACTGAGATCCTCAGATAGCGGCATATTTCTTAGTGGGAAGAAACTAGAGTGAATAAAAGTAACAAGAAGATAAATGCACTCTTAGAGTTCATACGAGTATGAAATTATCAGAGAGTCTTCACGTGATTACCGGGACCAAACATGCCAGGATGGGGACCATATGGCCCAGGACCTCCATGGTCCATGCAATCCCTCGCAAAATGATCGGGAGAGCCACATAAATAGCACACGCGCTCCCCTTGCGTCCCCTGGATCAAAGGATAAACATCTTTGTTAGGCATTAAACATGTTGAATCAATCGAAGTGCAAAATATCAAAGCAATAAGCGGCTAAGTTCAAATACAATCAGCATCTCGTAATTTCATGTCCATATATAGTACTAACTAGGCACCAAAAAACGATACACTAGTATGCACTAATGTGAAGCAAAGACCATACAAACACAATTTTCAACATCAATCTGGAGTTCCAGAATCCTGTACCTTTCTAATCTTCCCTCCACCAACATTGTCTGCAGCTCCATCTGCTACATTGCACTAGCACATTAGCATTTATATCAAAAGAAACAACTACTGAAATGGAACCCCAGTGGTCTCCAGTTTGATACTGGGAGATTAAGAAGTTCACCGGTGTGAGCGAGACAAGCACTGTGAAGATGAAGGGAGTTACCACATACTTAATAAATCCTTTCAAACCTAGACAAAGCTCGTATGAAGAGTGCCGTACTGTTTCTCGATTCTTGAACAATTTTACTACTAAAATAGTATACCATGAAAAGCACTGACAAATACCGTAAATGCATGCGAAATTCATTACTTTCTAGCAAAAACCACAACAACTGATGTATTATATCTAAACTCAATATCATATGTCAAACGAAATTCTAAATATCAAAAGGAATGGTAAGTTTATCACCCTCTATCACAGGTCCGTAAATAAGTCTCAAAATTCAAACAGAATTTTGATAACCTAAGCTCTGTACTTCGACACTCCATGCAGCCTTCTAGACTAGTAATATAATCTTCTAGCTATCAGTAACCTGCCATGGAACAGCACACAAAGTGCTACCTGCCTTCCTACCGACAAATATGAAAGGGTAAACTATAGAAGTTCTTAAATCTCACAAAACAGGATAATTACATAGAGAGACGTCTGATTCTAACACATTCTAAGTATTTAAAATAGTAAATTAAAAACTCAAAAATAAGAAATAGAAGGTATACCTATATTTTTATACATTACACAATAAGCTGTCATAAACTCTCTCAATAGCAATTAATAGCATTTCATTACCTCCACTTATAGACTAATCCTAGAGTGATCTACTGTGCCAGGCTAAACATGAGGCAGAAAAAGCAAAATGAAATTATTGGACTCGCGGAAATCTCCACCCTTGGCCCCTTCCAACAGCCACACATGCACTGATTCTTTACAGTAATCCCAAAAATCTGCTTCAGAGGAGCAACACATCCACAAGAAACAATAACCACAAAACTCCTACCTGCTTGGACAGGACGGGCGCGTTTCTTCTTCTTTTTCCCTGAGATAAAGCAGCCAAAGCACAGTCAGGGTGTACCAAAATTCTCACAACAAGATAACTACGAAACCTCATGCTTTCGGTTCACCTGATTGATCTTGTACAGAGTGCCGTTTGATGCTTCCACTAATAAGTTAGAATCCTTAAAATACCAGTTGCAAATACAAAGTGCACGGCAGCGAACACATGACCTTCATATGCTTAATTCCAATGCAGCGATGTGATGCTATGTGAGAAGAGTATGCCATGTACAGGCAAGGTTTGAAACATGCCTACTTTCACAAGAAATGAACGCTAAGGAGTTGCATAGCACAAAGAAAGTCCTAAGTAAAAAGAGGATAGAGAGGAGAGAGCCTTCTTTCTGCACCACTTTGTCCAACATGGGCGAAATAATTGTCTCAAACTGTATACGACCCAGCAAATCCACCTTGTGGGAAAAATCCCTACATCTAGCTCCCAAACTTTGGGAAAAACTTATGTTATTCCTCAATGAGAACACACCTTTGCTAACCTCAGACTCCACTGCTACCCCATCCGTCTCCTTAACTGAGAGAGGCTCGATATTCTTAGATATCATGCCTGTGTCTCCCTCGTCATTTACAAAACCTTGCTTTTCTTCTTCTTTAAGAGAAAGTGCAACTTCCTCTTTCCCTGACGTTTCTGCTGCGTGTTCCTTAGACGGGGGCCCTTCAATGGCACCTCCACTGTCTTCTCCTCCTGCCGGCATAACGGCGGAGCCTTCACCTTGCTCTTTTTTCTCTTTTTTGTCCTTCGACGACTCTACTACATCCTCCACAACTACCACTTCCTTTGTAGGAGGTGTCGGCACTGCTGCACCCGCTGAGCTCACAGGCTTTCGTAACTCAATTTGTAGGCGTGACGCAGCTGGTGTGGCCACCTTTCGAGGGCCAGACTCCACATCTGAACATTTCCCATCATCATAAGTGTCAAAACTCAGCATAACCAAATCAGAACAGAGATTATATGCTAGGCAAAACCGAAATCTTACATGTTTAGCAGGAGCGAAACCCTTCAACCAGGCAAAGATAAAACAAAATAAATCAGGGTTAGCATAATTTACCAGGCAGTTGCTGTTGTCTGTAGAAACTGTCTGATGCCCCACTCGTGGTCATTTGCGCCTCTAAGAAGCGGTCAATTGCCTGCCGAAGGTTAATATTTGGAAGCAAATCGTCATTTTTGAATTTGGTAGACTCGCACTGAGGGCATTTCCCTTTCGCAATTAGCTCATCTCTAATACCTGGAATCATCAGAAGAAAAAATGTTAATTCCTGGTTTTCATCCCACCCATAGTAACAAGAATCAAAACCTTAAGGAGCCGAATCCTGAAAATGGTCCCTAAAAATTGCATCAAGATGGTAAAAAATTGAAAGATTGAATATAATTCTCACATTTATCACAGAAACTGTACTGACAGCAGGGTATCATGACTGCGTCCTTGAAAATATTACTACACAGAGGACATTTCAACTCTGGCGGTGGCTCTAAATAAATTGGTCTGATGGCCAATAAAGCATCTGCTTCTTTAGCAAAAACTGACCTGGAACATATGCAAACAAACAAATCAGACATTACAAAATCTGCACACAAAAATCTCTTAACAAAAACATAAGAGTGATAAGCTTCACATCTAGAAAGCACAGTAGTCATCGACACAGAGTCTTGAAAAAAGAACTTACTCGTCAGGTTGCATGACAGCAACAGAACCATCTGGTAGGATATATGAACCCTCTTGATCAGCTTTCAGTCGAGTTTTGGGAATGCCCACAGGTGGTTTCATTTTCCTCATATCATATGTAGGATCCCCATTTGTTGGACAATGCTGGATAAAATGACCTATATGCAAAGAAGAATTTGGTTGTAGAAGTAAGAGAAAAGTCTTCAAAATCCTGAAACTTTCAAGTTGTATCACTCTCGTTTCACAATAGACACATGCTGATATCAAACACTTAATGACACATTTTTTATCTGTGGCACAGCAACACTACTAATATGCATTGCAATGATAAATTGCCATATATTCACAGTAAGAAATACAGACCTGGTTGGCCACAGCGATGACATACATAACCCTGTGGAGGCGTTGCCCTTCCAAAACCACGAGCTGCATGACATTATGAGAAGCAATGCAACTTAGTTAGCAAGGTCACAGTAATTTGGTCCGAAAATGATCATTGAGAAAAGATACATGGCCAAGACGATGATTAATTAAATGCACAATAAGGCGTGCAAAGCTCACAAGAATAAACAGAAAATACAAACCTCCACCGCCTCCGCTGCCGCCACCTCGAGCTGCACCTCCTCTCCCATAACCCCCACGCCCAGAACCTCTGCCTCCACCAAATCCTTCTTGGGTTTGCCTGGTTAAGCATCAAGACATTGTCAAATAAAATAATAGAGGTTATTTCTGTACACTATGATCTACCTTTGGAATCAGAGAAAACAGCGATACAGCAAGAATGAGAACTCTAAAATTGAGAACACGTACCGTTGCCATTCTGTCGCTGTCGTGTTGAGCATAGCTGCAATACGAGTGTTTTCATCCAGATCTATCTTGCTGGCCACAGGTTCAGGTATAGCATACAAGTCCACACCAAAATCATCCAAGCTGTCCATTCCAGCGTTCTGCACCACCCTTGCCTTATTAACAGAATGCCCTCCCAAATATGTGACTCCCTCAATTGTAATGACGAATTCTTGCATAAAATGATTGTTCTAGTTGTCAGACAGAATGATAGCACGTTTCAGAGACAAAATTCCAAACCAGACAAGAATATTACACTATTTAAAGAACAAAGCTATGATTTCAGAAAGAAAAATGGAAACATACGGAAAGAGCTGCAGCCTGTAATGTGGTATCAGGCCCCTTGCTATTGTCACCAGCCATAGACTCTGCCATCGAGCCATGGTTCTTCGACCTGCATTGCCACATTTTGAATATCTAGTACCGGAGAGTCTCACGTAAAGGACGCAGAGCCTTATAATGATATCCAATAACTAGTGAAAGGGACAAATCATAAGTATAACCGAAAGGTAGTCGTACATAAAAGCAGGAAACGAAAATGTTAAGAGCATATTGGTTCACTTATTGCAGCTTTCCATACTAACTTAGAGGAAAGGACCATACTGATCTTCAACTCGGAGCACTGGTTTTGAGCGAGATGCAGGTACTCGCTTGATAATAACACTGGTGTTCTTGGGCAAAAGAAATGAATCATCCATATACTCTGTACCAGTAAACCAACAATCAGCGTATGAGTGTCAAGGACAATGACATGCTACAAGCGTTTTAGTATGACTTCCTGCCAGAAATCCACTTGTAACTTTAACTCAATCAGTAATGATCCTATCCATTCGCTAATTCATCTCAATTCACCGCCTAATAAGCGAGAGATGAAAGAACCCTCTGACGATCAAACATCAATAGAAAAGATGAATTGTCTACGACTGCTTCTACAACTTTCACTGGTTCTATTGCCACCAATGGTCCACTAACAAATATCCTCCAGTAGCAGGGCAAACACATTGAGATATCAAAGGAGCTCTAGTATGACCAAAATTGATCATTGAGCCAATTCCAATAACAATACATAATAGAGCACTCTCCGTTCAACTACGACATATAGATAATCCCACGGACTTCCACAAAGGTACGAACTGGTTCGTCCCATGAGCAATATATTCTAGGGTTTTACACCCACATAACTGAACCAAAAATTACCCTGTAAAACATCTACACAACTTTTGGAGGTCATCAAAAACGACATCCAACGAAAATCTGAAGACGCTACAGCACCTACCAACATCTAGTCACCGCGCAACGCCAGCAAAACACACATCTCGCAACAGCCGAAACAACTTTCCTCCGCTGGAGAAACTACCTACGTACCAGAACCAATACTCGGAGAAATCACCTACCTACCTACCTACATAAATAATCAACTCAAAACTCAAACACCATGCATTACACCCGCTCCAAACCCCCGCCACGCAACACCGATAGACAAGGCACACGTCAAGAAAAGTAGGAGCCAATTACCTTCAGCTGTCTGCGCGTTCGTGATGAGCAAGTCGAAATCCGTCGCCCTACCTAAGTTCTTATGCTCGACTATCTTCTCCTTTAAGGAGCCAATTGAGATGAAAGGCCCATCAATATCGATAGAGTCATACTCAACGGCACTCCGAAACTTGAAGTGAATAGCCATCCTGACAGTCGCCGCTCCTCCCCTCACAAACGCGCCAGCCAAAATAAAAAAAAAAGGGGGACGAGAGAGAAAACTAAAAACAAGAATTCCTACCCTCCCGACGACCTCCTAGGGTATGGACTCCGCCTACAACCATCGCCGAGGTAGCGAATTCCAGAGCCCTCGAGGGGGGCGAGGGGGCGCCAGGCAGGGAAGGGAAGGGTGTCAAGGCGTCCGCTGCACGGCAACCTGCGGAAAGAGAAAGAGTAGGCGAACGGACGGGCCGTGGTCCATGTATGCTCACAGAGTCACAGCCTGGCGATGGTGGGCACCGGGCTCCGGAGTGTGGTGCAAAGAGGGGAGGGAGAGGGAGGGAGGGAGGGAGAGGGGAGGGAGGGAGGGAGGGAGGGGAGAGGGAGGGAGGGGAGGGAGGGGAGAGGGAGGGAGAGACACAACACACAAACAGACGACGACGACGACAAGAGCACTTCTCAACACAACCTCAAGGGAAGGCTTTGAAATGGAAGGAAGGAAAAAAATAAAAAATTGAAAATAAAAAGCACCAAAACCTAGAGTTGGGGGAGAGAGAGAGAGAGAGAGGATAGAGAGAGAGAGAGGAGAGAGAGAGAGAGGAGAGAGAGAGAGAGAGAGAGAAGAGAGAGAGGAG